>CAIGRB010159243.1:83348-108064 GCA_903798255.1 Fraxinus quadrangulata
GCACTAGGTGGTGGCGAGATCTTAACTCAGGAACTTAACCTATTCGCTAAACTATATTTAAGTTGTCGAGGACCTATTTATTTATTTACATTTCGTCTTCAACAACATTGTAGTTGAACTTACACCTTTCCTCATTATCTTCAGAACCACAAATGTTTTCGAAAGATGGAAATGAAGATCACATGCAAGCGAATCATCTAGCTCCGGCACTGCTATCTATATTACTTTTGCCATCCCTTGTTAGAGGCTCCCCAAGCCGAATTATTAATGTGAACTCTATTGTAAGTTTTCTGAGCACTGTTATGTGTCTTGATGTATTGTACTTGTGCAAAAGTTATTTAGTTTCATTGATTGAATTTCTTTCATTTTCTTAATCTTTCATAAGAATAACTCTGATGGACAGGAATGTTTCTTCTGTTTGTCCAAATTTGAACGACCAATTTATTCGGTTGATGCGGCTGGGTACTTTTATGAACAACAGTGTCACTGAATTGTTGGTTTACAAGGAATAATAATTTGGCTTCCACGTTGATGTGAAAGTCATTTGCAAATTTTATGTTCCACTAGTGAATATTTATAATTGGTAATTGGCTGAACCTATGATGAAAATGATTCTAAAGTAAGCATTTCTTGAGACACCGTCTATGGCAGAAAATAGAGGGAACGGTTCTGCTGTCTTGTGTGTGGAAGCCTTTTTCCTTTCTTTTATGTGATATACAAGATAAGAAATGTGAATAAAACATCCACCATCACATCCTAAGATTCTCTTGTTTCCTTGTGCCTTCTGGGAGATTTTTTGGGTAGTCGTGAGAAAATGCCTTCGTGACTAACAAGTAAAATCTCTTCTCCTCTTGTACCTCTTGTATGGAAAACCAGTTTATACTCTTGTAAGGAGAGGGTGATCATATGATTGTTGTGCAAGGCATGCACCCTGTTTCTTCTTTTTGATAGAGAAATATATTTATCTCCACAAAGTAACTTTTACTTGAATTTTTCTGCTACCATTACCCTCTTATTCTAGTTTCTACTCAAACTAAGCAATGTGCAGTGAGAATTCACCACAAACATTTATTGCTGAGATTTTTATAATTTTTTAATTCAAAAGAATCTGACTATAAGGTAAATAAATCAATGGTAGTAAGTAAATATATTTTATCGAACTCTCTAACCTTGGATTATTTACTTATTTGCTATTAATATACTGAAATCTCAACGTCTTTGGATGACCAAAGCCCAGTTGTTATGAGTCACCACGATGTGCGTTAATGGTACACTCAGCCCCTGTTTGAGAGGCATTATTTCTGAGAATCAATGAAAAAATGGACCGTTATTTTCAAAAATTGGGTCCCATGCAGTGAGACAACAGTCAAAAAAATCATGCTGTAACGGTCAGAATTTTTCTAGAATTGAGAAAATAATGCCTCTCAAACAGGGCCTCAATGTTTCAGTCGTTATCTATTTTTTTTCTATTCAAACATCCAACATCTTTTGTTAGAAAGTTGAATTTCTAGCACATTGCAGGGATCACTGTTAGTTATTTATTTCTTCCTATCCACTCTTAAGTAGGAAGTGAACTTTCCATTTTGTGTATTTGTAGATGCATTACGTAGGATTTGTTGATACAGAAGATATGAACGTTGTATCTGGGAAAAGAAAGTACACAAGTTTGGTGGGATACTCAAGCAGTAAACTGGCACAGGTGCACTCAAAAACTTGCTTTTAGTGTTTTAGGGGTTTTATAGTCAGGCTTTTTTTAAAAAAATTCAGGTTCTCTTTATCTTTATGTGACATGTAAATTAAATTTTTTCCAATTGGTAGATAGACACCATCCAATGGTTTGTGTAGCTTAGTGATTGTTTAAGTAAAAGTATAATGAGAATATAATGAAAAGGAGTAATGGGTCCCCATGAAATGTGTGGATTATTAGTGGGTAGTAGTTGTGAATGTGTGCTTAAAATTAATATATGTCTTTGACTTTATATTATAAGGTGATTGTAATGAAACCCAAATAAGCTCTTAATATGTTCCTTACTCTCATTTTATTCACCAAGGAGAAAAAAGTAGTGCAATGTGAAATGAACAAGTAAATGTGCTCTTCAAATGAAAAGTAATGACCATTTCATTATTGTATATAGTAGATGACTATTATCATTATCATGGTATTGAGAACCTGATACATAAGATTGAAGGTGGAACGGAGAAGTGCTGCAGGGATTTATATAAATGAAATAACCCTATTAAGTTAAAAAGAAAGCTATGCAATATGATTACTATAGCAGCTATGCTTTTAGAGTGTTGTTCCTTTAGAGCACAAATGTCTATAAAATGAATTTAACAGAAATGATGATATTAAGATGGATTTCTGCTCCTATTCGAATGAATGAAACAAATCCTGAGGATCTATACTAACAAAGAATTATCTTTAGCTCTCTCTCTCTCCCTTTATGGTGTGTGTTGCATAGAAATGACGCAGAATGTTTTAATCACTAACTTTTCATTGTGATGCTGCTAGATGTTATGATGTAAACTTCTTCAAGAAGCTGATTTTAATTTGGTCTGAGTAAGTCTAACGGATTAGTCGTTGCATATATAATTGACTTTGGCAAGGATAAAAGGGGTATGATCATGTGGAAAGTGATAGTTTAGTTTTGGGTGATCTAACCAAAGAGAAACAAAAAGCTTTTGAATGAAAAGAGCAAGATTTTTCTGACTTATGGGATAGATCAAGGTTTTTAGCATCCCTATGTATATCTATGGTTGTTCATATTCTTGATTTGACTTTACTTTGTTTGATTTAAGGAAAATCGTTATCCTCTTAAAAGTTTTAGATCTTAGAAAAAATGCTGTAGTGGAGGCACCGCCAATTGAGGATATATTAATGGAAGCACAATAGCTTAAGTAGTTGGAAAATGTCTTGCATAGACCTAAAGAAGTTATCATTCGTAAGAGTGGCGTGGTTCCAATAGAACATAATAGATGTGAAAGAGTAGAAAAATTAATGATGCTCTTGATTGCAAAAAAATAAATAAATAAAAGCTTTTATTGGACCTTGAGCTTGAGATAGAGCTAGATGTAGAGTTGACTCCAAATTTATTGAAAATAAGACTTGGCTTGTTATTCATTGTGACAGTAGTATTATCATTACAGTGTTTTTGCAATCTCAAGAGGCTGAGGCATTGATGAATTGTTACCAGGTGTGGTAATCCAGCTATATTTATTGTCTATTTTGGAGAAACAATTTATGCGCTTAATGAATCCACCAATTAAAAAGCTTGTTCTTGTATGAATCCATGTATAATTACTGCTTATTGTTAATCGAGAAACAATTGATCGACCTTATAGCATCCACCATTTTGCAAACTTGTTCCTAGTAAAATTATTGAAGCAGATATATTCTGAATCTCTTTGCCTTGTTCATCAAATGTCTGAGTCACATAGTGTTGAAATGCTTGAACAATACCATAATGCCAAATCAAGATCAGGCTATTTCCCCCTTTTTGCTTTATTATCCTCAAATGTCCGGATAAAGTTTTTATTCTTTGAACAGAATGGGATTTTTCCCATCCATCTTTATCAAATACAGGGCTCTAGACCAAACCAAGATCTTTATATTTATACATGGTCAGTATTCTCTTTTCTGATTCCACCTATTTGCATCCATGATTGACTTTTTCTATAGTTTCTTGTTGGAAATCGGGATGCTCCAAGTGCAAAACCGAAATCCAATTGTCTCGTGTGTGTGTGTGTGTAATTTTTTTTTTTTAGTTCTCTTTAATGTTTGACAGTGCCAAAGCTAATTTCTGGAAGTAGAATATGCTACAATTTCTTTTGGCTACTATTAGTGGAGAAAAGTATAGCAATTTATGCTCCTTGTGCTAGTCAAATATTTTAGTTATCATCATTTCAGTACTCAACAGCAAATATAAATGATGAAGATCTATAGCTTTTTGCTGTTGTCAACTATGGGGTGCAATTCTTCAAAAACTTCCTGTTATAATGGGTCATATGACTGTTGAGATTTTGGCAAGACGGTAAGGGTTGCAGAGGAAAGGCATATAGAGGATCCCATTTGCTTTTTACTAACAGTGAACAAATGGATCTCAAAAAAAAATAATAATAATAATAACCCTTTTTGGACTCTGTTTTTGAAAAATAAAATGGTGAATGGGGGTATACAAATAAGAAGAGAGAAAAGCCTACAAAAATTTAAGAAACGAAATCACTACTCTAGTATAGCAACCAAACAGACCCCAAATTTTCTAAAACATGAAGGCAGTGGAAAACACAGTTGGACCTATATTAACTAGCTTACTCTCTTTGAGTACGTGATATGTATGAAATAAGTACGTGGTGTTTACAATTGCAGCCTACTATCGTTGCACATGGGTATAATACGGGGGCCACTTCAGGGAATGTATTTTATTGATGGCTTTGTGCCTGAAATGACCTCTCTTCTGGATAATCTGTTTTTGTCCGCATTTTAGGTAGATGTGGAAGGACTATTCAATGGGCTTTTGTCTTTTGATGCATTGTTATTCTTTTCCATGATCTCTTGCTTTTGGTTCTGAGTTGGTCATTTTATTTGTGTTAACTAATGTCTTCAAGCTATTCAAGTACAGGTCATGTTCAGCAGTGTTCTTCATAAGCGTCTACCAGCTGAAGCTGGCATAAGTGTAGTATGTGTTTCTCCTGGAATTGTCCAAACCAATGTTGTAAGTTTGTGAATGCCTAGCTCTTTGTCTCGGTAGCTGGAATCATTCTGCATGTTTGTTTATTCTAAATGGGCATAGGATATGTCTGTGATACATGGTTTCCAACACTTGGGAATTGCCGAATTGGTGCAAATTAGAACACTGGGTTTCAATTATTACTTCTGATGTATGAGGTTTTTTAAATAGCTAATATGTTTATTTTCCAAATATTGAGATAATGTTATAAAATGCAGGCCAGGGATCTTCCAAAGATTGTCCAAGCTGGTTATCGTTTAATACCCTATTTTATATTCAGTGCTGAAGAAGGTTAGTCTTCTCAAGTTTTAGTACATTTTCTTGTCTCTTAATTGTTGGAAATTTATTTTTATTTGAATCTCTAGATATCGTTTCCATGTGTAAAGGTTTTTGCTTATTTTGATCTAAATACTTTCTCCAGTTAAAAAATTGTGACAGAGCATCAGAAAAATCCTAAAGTTTTGCCTCCAAATAAAGTGGAACATAATTGTATTGTTCCTTTTGGCACCTGCCACTACCACTAATGAAGTCCTTGGCTGATTGAATATTGAATTTAGTTTTGAGCTTGTTTTACAGATTCCAGACAAGGCAATATCCTTGGGCTCATAATTAATCACAAATGCACGAGGCTTTGGACAACGAAGTCATAAATTTTCACTCATTCATTACATGCTCTCTCCCTCCCTCCCTCCCTCCCTCCCTCCCAATTTGGATCAACAAAATTCTCTGGAATATATATATAATGTGGGCCACCACGCCATAAGCCAGCCTATCCCATTTTCTGGCCTTTCGCATCAGAACTTACATGTCCACCTGCCAAACCTTGATGAATATCTGCCATGATCGTCCCTCGTTGTTGAGGGTTACTGTACTGATGGAAATTTTCATTCAGTCTGCTCCCTATCCATTGAAACATTGAGAGGAAGCTACCAAATCAAATCCTTTCATGCACTGGACACAGTGCTGAATACGTTGCCCCAGAATGATAGTGTTCATGCTCAAAAATAGGATCGGGGTCAATCTGACTACATAGTTTTTGGAGGTCAGCTCATTCTTTTTGTATTACATATTCAGCACTGGTAGAAGCTGACACATTCCCGATGAGAAAAGTAAAAGGACCAAACGTGTGTTGAAGCTTGAGAGAGACAGAAATATAAACGAAACTCTGAATTGGCATATGCGACTATCTGGATATGATTGATGAATTTGTTATTTAAAATTTGATTTTATGAAAAATATGTTTTCTGTTGAACTTGGTCTGAATTAGCTACTTTTGTAATATGGGCTCTTGCAGGTTCTAGAAGTACACTATTCGCAGCCACAGATCCCCAAGTTCCTGAATATTGTGAGATGTTGAAAGCGGATGAATGGCCGGTCTGTGCCTTCATTTCTCAAGATTGTCGTCCCACAAACCCTTCTGAAGAATCGCATAATGTTGAAACATCGTATAAAGTGTGGGAAAAGACACTTGAAATGGTGGGACTTCCCTCAGATGCTGTAGAGAGACTTATAGAAGGTGAAGAAGTTGAATGCAAATACGGAGCATCCCAGTAGGAGTAATGCTACATGTACAAACTGGCGTTCATCCATGTGAGATGGCATTGTAATCCTCTTCACATCATGCATATAGCATTATTCATCCCAGTAGTTTACTTTTCATACAAGAGTAGGAGACCTCCTAAAGCTAATCATTTTATGTTGTTCACAGTCATCTCGTGATATAACTAATGCCAGCTCTGATTGTTTATTAATGTACAATCATCTTTGATCATATTGCCGGTATCCTAACACTTTTGTCTCACATCAAAGAGCATCTTCCACGTCCATAAATATTAACATTTTCCTTCCGAGTCTTCGGTCGAAATGTGTTGGAATTTTTTTGTAAGGATTACGTGGACAACAGACTCAAACATGGATTTGCATAAGATATTGGGTCACACTTCTACACGTGTTCAACTTTCTTTTCAGAGTAACTCATCTTGCCTTTTTCTTAACCGCGTCTTTTGGATATGTTTGAAGACATAAGGAGCATATTTTTGTTGTGAGATTATTATAGATGGTCTTTTTCTTTTTCTTTTTTTTTTTGGCCGTATGTTATGCTTTTGCTTCATAATTAATATCTTGGTCGCGTTAAATTTGAAGTGAATCATTGTATGAAAATGGGTTACTCAAAAACTATCAAGAACAAAGAACAACCAAAAACGAGAAACTATTGAAAGAAATGCAGGATGCATTATACATTGTTACAACTTATAACAAAATCCTCGTAAAAAAAGAATACTGATTAATATTTTGCTATCAATAATTACGGATACTTTCACATCATATTTCTGGCTTTTACCTTAGAAATTTGCAGACAATAAGAAAAATGCATGCACGAACAATGAGAGAACTTTGCATCGTTGAAGTCCTGAATCCCGTCGGTGAAAGATTTCTGTGACACATTTGTGGTCGGAAATTTCATAGTTATAGTGTTGTGGGTAACAATACTGTAAATATAATAATAGCGTGCTTCTAATTGAGTTCCAAGCTGTAGAACTTGAAGCCCCAAGAAATGAAAGGTTGAATTGTTGCAAATCATGATTTTACCGTACAATAATTTATTTTTCAAAATAATCTTTTGCGACAAATAAATAGTTGGGCAAAATATCGACTTATATAATGATAATGGTCGAGACAAAAATTCGATTCTTTCTCCTTAAGACGATAATGCACTGCACTAATGCTAACAGTCTCTCGACACTCGTCTCCCAAGATACAACGATCTCGATTTGTAATAATAACACTCCAAAGTACAAGACTCGATGAACCTACTAAAGTTTTTTATCTCTAAAATTGGAGGACTACAATATACGAAAATAATATTCGAGACTGAAATGCAAAATATGGAAGAATGCAAGAAAGAATGAATATAATTTGTAAGAGAGAAAATTCGGAATTGATTCATAATGAATAAAATCCGAAGTATGGGGACCTATATATAAAAATTGAAAACTTATGTCCAAAAGACAACCTGTTCCGACATACAGTTCAACTATTAACCGCCAATTTCTAGAAGATGCCACGTATTGCGTACAAAAAATTCAAGGAAATAAATAATATAAATAAATATATTATTTTATTATTAATATAATTCAAATATTATTTTACCAAAATATATATTAACTTAACCCAAGCCCAAGACCATGACCTACGACCCTGCCTGTGCCGAGCCGGTTGGTCAGATGGATGGCAGCGACGGCGCACACGTGTGGGCTTTGGCTCAACCTACTAGCATGTAGGTTCACTCCCTTTCAAAGATTATTGGTACCTCTTGGGGCCAAAACCCAACTCTCAAATTTGAACAATATAAAGTGGTTTCTATTCTTTTAGTTTTCCTATGGGGATTTGCATTTTCTAATTTTCCACCAATTTTATTCCCAATTTATTTCAAATTCAAATGATCATCTTTTGGCTAATTTCCCTTTCACCCTAAATTGATTTTGAGAAAATAAATACATTAATCTACTCATGGAATATAACACACTCGGCCAAAAAAATCTTTTGCCCAACTAACGGGACTCACTAAAATAATTGGTCAAAACTTGGTTAAACTAACTTAAAAAAAATCAATTTTTCCCAACAATCCCCCACATGAATAAAGAATAATGCAATAGACTATGCAGACCATATAGAGAGATCAGGTGGAATGTTATCGCATCTGGATAGGTACCTTATGGGTTTGAACCTTCCGTAGTAGAATACTATCGAATTTACTTGGTTAATTAGTGAACACGGTGTCTTAAATTGTCAGTCGTTGGTGTAAACTAAGACAATAGTATCAACATTATAGCCTTTCTAAAAATTTTGAGTTGTCACAGTTGTGTTCATTTTGGCCTTGAACAATTCTTAGATTTCATAAGTGTTTTAAAGAATTCAAGCCTTTGAAACATTCTCATAGAAGCGACCACACTTCACACTTGCATAAGTAACTTCCTATTAAGAGTACTATCATACCCCACTTAAATAGTCCAAGATATATGAATTATTAAAAGTATAACTACAACCTAAAACTTTCTACAGAATGCACTTTCTTATCGTAGGAATAGATATGAGTTAACTCCAAAGTGCTTTTTTGAATCTTCATAACTTAGTTTTCCCATTGAACCAAGATTTTGGGATCTTCAGCTAGTAAGGTTAGGTTACCATTATAAAGACTCTTGCGTAGTAGGCTTTAAGCCTATTTCCCTTGAATGCAGTATACTTTATCTCTTAGTAAGCCTTTGGTAAGCGGATCAACGAGATTTTCTTTAGACTTTAAATAATCTATATAAAGAACACTATTCGAGATTAACCGCTTAATTGTATTATGTCTTTGACGAATATGTTTAGATTTACCATTATACATACTACTTTGTGATTTACCGATAGCCGACTGACTTTTACAATACATGCTAATTGTAGGCACATGTTTAGGTCAACATGAAATATCTTCTAAAAAATTACGAAGCCATTATGCTTCCTATCCATATTTATCTAAAGCTATGAACTCAGATTCCATCGCGGATCGAGCTATACATGTTTAATTAGAGGATTTCCAAGATAAGGCTACACCACCAATGGTAAAAACATATCCACAAATGGATTTTGAGTCTTTTGTATCTGATATCCAATTATTATCACTATATCCTCCTAATATAACTGGATATCTAGTATAATTCCAATATTTGAGGTGTATCATAGATATCTAAGAACTAGGGCCGGAAAAAAACTCCCGAACAAAACCGGATTGAACCCAAACCGAACCAAACCGAGCGGTTCTTCATAAGTTAAATACTCAAACGGGTATTTGAATCGAGAACCGATGAGTTTGGGTCGGTTCTCGGTTCTAGACAAAGAACCGAATCTAAATAATTATTTTAATTTTTTATATTGAATTAATTAAATTATTTTAATTTTTTCTAAAAAATTAGCAAATTAATTAAACAAATCAGCCAAGTCCAGCTAAATTAATTTTTCGTTAGCCCAACATTTTGGCCTTATCCTTCCCCTTTCCATTCCAATTTCATTTGGTAGGCGGCCCACTCCTGTATAAACCCAAATCATTTGATAATACCTACATCCCCATTCCCAAATCAATTTTGAAGCTCCTTCATTTCACCGCGTCGGTAGCTACTGATTAGATCTCTGAGTGTAGTATTAGCATTAAAATGGAATTTGAAGCTCCTTCATTACACGGGCGATGATAGTTACTGATTTTAGTACTTTTTTTTCATTTCTATTTGAGTTAAGACTCATATATTCTTATCATTTTGATTAGTTACTTGGTTATATTGATATTTCTTTTTGGGGTTTCAACTTCTATTCTCTTTTAATTTCACTTCTTTGAATTTGATATTGAATGTTTATTTTGGTTCTTGTTGCATTGTAGTTGGTCACTGATTGATTCGGTTGTTTTTATGTTAATTGGGTTGGATTTTGATTTGGCTGCTTTAGAGTGTTGATATTTGATTGATGGATGTCAAAAATCAGCATGTTGAAAGGTCAAAAATATGGAATCATTTCACTAAATTTTTCAATATTTGGAACTATTTTTCATCAAACGGATAAGCAACTAGTTTTATGTTGATAGGTTTAGTTAAAAAAAAAAAAAATATTATGACTGACGAACTAAATATTCCATTACTACTTTTTGGGCATACAGAAGTCAAGAATCTATCGTTACATTTCCTACTTATCGACTAACTTTAATCGGTAGGTAGGCCCTTTTTTCTAATATTCAATTATTTTTATACATGTCTTTATATTCATCATTCAATTTTCTAGTTTTGTAATTTTTAACTATATATAAACTAACTCTCCTCGGTGAGTTTCATATTTTTTCAAAAAATTTCAATAGATTAGCAATTATATGACACCTCGACTCTAAATTGATTGTTACTAACAATGTTTCTAGGATGTAGAGAATGTTCTAACCTACAATGAAGGGGTTCCTCGTTCTTCTCGACTATCTTAGTGACCTCCTATTACCAATAGTACCTAAGTGTACCAACCAAGTAATTGATTCCATCTTAGTTTCTAGGGCAACGTCCTCGCATTATTAGCGCTCTGCACATATTATAATCATATGGGTGCATAGCTACAGTGTATGATTAAGGTCCATCTCATAAATTTAAATTCCATAGTGAAATCATCGTCGTCATTCTCTTTTTGAAGTTTTTTAAGATCGTTTGCTATCTTATCCATCTTATTTTTGTCATCCTCTTACGAGTTCAATTATACTCTTACAAAGTTGAGGTATTTTTACATTTGTACAGAAAACACTCCACAGAAAAGCACCAGAAAACTCGGGGTGGGCCCCACTTTTGTATTTAACAAAATAAAAAATGCACGGGCCCCACGTGGTGTGAGTATTTTGGCCCATTTCTATTGGTTTTTCCATCTGTACATGTAGCACCACTAAAGTTGAGTACATAGTTGAATCCTTACAGAGATGACAAGATAGATAAGATACCCAAAGAAACTTTTAAAACGCCAAAAAAAGGATAATTTCCCGAGAGAGAAGTATAGTTGAGCAGTGACAAATGGTTTGACGACATTCTATAAGTAATCCGTCGGTAATTTTATTTGCCTAGGAAACAAGATGTAAAATATTAGTCAACATTCCATTTCTAATAGCACTGACAATGTTTGTCGATGAAGTTCCATCTTTGTTAACATCTTTTTTAGTAGTGAAATGTCTATATCTTCTTGAAGAAATCAAACCGTGCATAGAGAGCTTAGAGCCGTTTGACATGGATTTTAAAAAGTCGAAAGGAGTTTTTGAGATTCAAAAGCTGCTTTTGAACTCATTTAGCAAATTTTATGAATGTGCTTTTGATAGTTAAATTTTTTTTTAGAAGAAACTGGTTCAATATAGTTCTCTAAAAGCACTTCCAAAATAGGAAGTATTTTTAAAAATTAGTCTCCAAACAAAAATTTAGGTAACTTTCTCCGAAAGCTCTTCTATGATAAGCAAAAGCAAATATCGTGTCAAAACGGCCCTAAATCTAAACAAAAAGGCAGTCTTTTGGCATCTCAGAAAATCGAGCCTTATCATTACAATAATCATATACCAAGAACTTGTTGCGAACCCAATTTAATTGCCTTTTCCTTTGCTGCTTCAACCCCTTCGTGACAGGCTTATCCCACCAGAATTGCCTCAATTTTCCACATTTCACCACGGGATCATCTACTTCAACTGGTGCTAATTCACATGCATCAATATCAAATGACTGAAAATTTGCAACAAAAGGGGAATAGCTCCAATTAGTCTTCACCCTCCCTCCTTGTGTAGCCCAATCATCCGCATTCCATAATGATCCATGAATTCCCATAGGTCGATTTTTCGGATATGGGACCCCTTTTTTCTCCTTGCTCGAAAATTCTCGAATCGGAATATCATCCACAAGAAATCTGGATAATCAAGATCAAGAAAATTACCAAGAAATCTAATTAGCACAAATTTGTTGGCACTATATGGTTGGTAAGATTTTGAACTTGATGAAAAATAAAAATGAAGTGTTTTTAGTGGATGCATCATGCAAGAAGAAAGAAAGCTGCTGACAAAAGAGGGTTATTTACTCTTTTAACCAATTATTAACAAAAATCCAAAGACTGATATTATTTATAACTCAGCTTCTGTTTTCATGGCTTGCATGTGAAGATTGAGCTAATATATGGTGCATTTATAAAGAGATTAATATTAATCCTAAGATTCATACTTGAAATTTAACACAAGAACAACTAATTAAAGTTAAGTGAGATAGAAATTGTTTAATTACAAGATGGAGCGACGATTCCAGAAGAACGAGTAAGTATGGAAGTCCATGGTCGGATCGAACCATAGACTGTGCCTCTGCTCTCGATTTCCACTGCCATTAACGTATATGTTTGTCTGTACGAGGTATGGTTCTCCTGAAACATTGCCAAGAAACTCAAAGTCTAGCTCATCGTGGTTACTCCCATCCGATGCCATCTGCACAAACATTAATTTTATCAACATATATTATGAGACCATGTTTGGTACACTCGATTAATGAACGTATGTGTGATGTCCATGCATTTTCCGACCTAGTCTTGACCAGTTGGTGAAACCAGATATGCTAATAAAGTTGAGATTCTTACGTAGAAAGCAATAACGGTTCCAGCTGAATTGCCTTGAACTAGTTTGAGTTGAGTAGTGGCTTTCCCAAATAGATACTTTTTCTTGGATTCAAATCCACAACCTGTGCAAGATCAAAACTGTCAAATGAAAACAAATGGAAATCGAATTGCGAAAATCTTGTAAAAATTACTTACCGGTAGTGTTGTCGAGAAACAATGAAATTTGGTCCCCTTGAATGACGATGTGGTCAGGTGCCCAGTTTGGCTGGAAAATCTCACTGAAGTTAGCTGAATTCACAGCATGTACAAACAGAAGCAGAAGCATAGCCAGGTTGAATAATACCAATATCATTATCATTGTTGATTTTGATAGCCAAACCATTTGAACAAAATGAACCTATTTATAACCTTTCAATTAATTTCCATCAGAAAGAAGATAAAGTTAATAGAAAAAAAAAACAATAACTAAAACGTAGAATTGGGATAGTGGGAGTCATGAGAATAGCCATTACTCACTATATATAGCTGGCATTCTGGGTATTGGGGAATCAACATGACAGTGAGGTTCCCCACCCACAAAATTTAATATTTTCCCATAATTTTTATTTTTTCATAGTATCGCTTTAAGGCATTAAGAACGATAAATATGCAACTTGCTATTATATATAGCGAAGTGCCTTTTCTTCGTTCTAATTGTGTCTCCGGGTTATCAGCTAATTCTGCATTTAGATTACCTAACAAAGCCTAGGATTTCGAGCATCAACCCAGAAGTTGAACGAAGAGAAGAACTTGGCCTCCTCAAAACGCAAACTTCCAATTCAAACACAAAAAGCACCAAATCAATTACGGAGCATTGTGCTTTGTTGGACTGTAAAAATACCATTAGCTTTGTGATGGCAAGAATTCGGTAGCACATCGTAAAGTAGGAAGACCAAAATAGGAATGTATATAAATGGAAATAATATATGAACTTGCTTGTACAAAAATATTCGAAGAAGAAAACCTCAGTTAATCTAGAATTGTATTGTCTAAAGTTTTGACAAGTCAGTTGGATAAAATACTAGTTAAATAATAACCTAAATTTCCAACAATCTCCAGCTGCTTGAGAAAATTTCCACCATTTAAAAAAGAAGACCTTCAAGCCTATAAGAAGATTTGGCCATAAACAGAAGTTGCAGCAAGACACCTTGGTCTGGTCGTTAAACTGTTTGGTGCTCATTATATCCCACCCTCACAAGTGACACATGCTTCCTCTGGTAATCTGAAGCTTAAACAATACATTGCCTGCAGAGAATGAAAGAAAATCAAAATCTTAGATTTTGACTTCACGCACGATGCAAATAGATGGATCTGAGTCAACGAAGTATTGCTGTAGCTTGTACCTTGTTTGGAGCAACATCTCTGACCCGAAAAAACACTGGGTCTTGTATACTAGCACCCAATGCAGTCTCTGCTTCCTATACATCAGTAAACCAGTTTAGATGCAACACGCACAAGAAAAATGATGAAAGTCTTATGGTGAAACATAATTATGTAATTCATGAAGGATGTTAAACATGATCAAGTGGGAGCTAGACGTGAATCATCTCTTGGTGTCCTACTGGCTACTACACCCAATCCCCAGAATTATGAAGCTTTATTTAAATACGTTGCTGCTGTTTTGTGAATAGTATAATATGAAATCATGAAGTTACTTGTGTATGTAAATGATCAAATGACAAAATAATATTCACTAGTCTTGGATAAAGATAAACAGAAGTGACAGGTGTGTCGTGTGAACTTTCATGACGAGTCTTTAAACCCATTATCGTTTTGCATTTTGACTGCAGTGCCGTGTGAGTTGTGACTTATAAAATAGCAAAGCAAAAGATGTTTGAGGTCATACTTTGCTAAAAGCCAACAAACGTAAACAAGATGAGTGCTTTAATGGAATAAACAAGAAGAATGTATTTCCTAACTGCCCAAATGGAAATCAGTTTTCGCTTCCAATAGATGGCTCTAAAAAATAATGAATTTAGATAGCCAAAACTGCCGTAGGAGAGTTTTACTAGTTTCACAAAGTGTTGGTTTCAGATGTGCGCTATCATCTAAATTTGAGAATGACCTATTCCAGTCTTCAAAATCCTTCACGGCCTTTGGTTCGTGTGAACAAACCCAAAGAATAAGGCAATACAATTCAACACTGGTTAAAAGAAAATTGTTCTCAATTTGCAGCAAAAGCCCTGCCTAGACATTCTTGTGAGTAATTATTTTGATCGTAATTATTTTGATCACGTTGCCCAAACAAAAATTCAAGTATGGAACTCTCTTGGGAATAAGTCATGCAAAATATGCTCACATATGGACTCGGCATGTTGACAGTGTCATCAGCTCAAGATGCTAGTCGGGGAAAGCAACAAACAATATTGGATAAAACATTTAATATGTGCCACCGCAGCATCAGCCATCAGCACAACCTCCCCCACCATATGACCCCTCCATTTCTCAAAAACAAAGGCAAAATAAACAAGTTACTGTATTTCAGGAAACTACTTACTGATATTATATATTCCTTTGTCTCAGTTGATCGCATGAAGCAATAACAGTGAATCCAAGGCAGAGATCCTTTCCAATATCTCATCTGGATAAGGTCTCTAAAGACATCTGCAAAACGAAATTCCAAGCATGAAGATCAGACCTTAACTCAGAGACCAAACATGCAACACGGGCCACCTCAATGTTAGCAGACATGGAATTAAGGTGGAACCATGAAGATTTACTATGGCAATGAAGTAAACAGCAACACGGTACCAGAAATTTAAAAAGACGGAGAGAAGAAAAGGCTAAATTTGCAACTAGCTGAACCTCAAAAATATCTAGCCTATGATCAATACTGCACTAAATTTCACCAAAATCCAGGAAGCAAGCTGTTTGCCACTCAATTACTAATGAAATCTCAATGGGCTTATTCTATAATGTATACTGCCTACAGAAGATACCATGCAAGAGTACATCCGGAAATGAATTGACATACATTTCCCCAAAGTTACAAAATATTGGAAGATGTGTAATTGTCTAAGTCAAAAGGATAATAAGATGCTGTTATAGATTCCGCATTTTATATAAGAGAAGTATGAAAAATAAACAACTGGAATCATTAATTTTACCATTCAAATTTTTACAGCTAAAGAAAAAGACTTAGATAACTGATCATCCGTCGATGATCAGAAAAATTGTAGCCAACAAGACAACTAAATTTTCGTAGTAAGCAATTGCAAGTAAGGATAATTTACCAAGAAATTGTAAAGCAGAGGCTGGTAGATTCATAATGACATGATCAATGTGCTCCCAAGGCCTTGTGCTGAATGACACACAGCCTCTCAAGCGCTTATTTAAGCCTTGTTTCTTCTGACCACTCACAACAGTACTTGCACATTCAGCCATTCCACTTTCTGCAGTGGACAACATAGGCAAAATGAGTCTTGTGAATAAGAATACATTGGAGTCCATTATCAAATACTGCGAACATAAATATCGTGAAGAACAACATAAATAATTGCAGTAACATTTCTAAGAATTTCGAAAATTGAAAGCTATCTCCTATATACGTGTACCACATCTTACCTTCAAGTGGACTTCCAGGACGCCTTTTTGCAGTGGTTAAATTTGAATTCTCCTTCATTCGTAACTGTCCTATACTCTCAGAATTATTTAAATTCTCTTCTGGTATTTCTTCCACCTTGTCTTCAGGGAATATTAAGTTTTAGTTAATGATTGACTGATTGTAATTGAAATGAATGCAATACAGCCAAAGAGAACAAATTACCATTTAGACAACTATCTTCAAAGTGTGTGTGCCCATTTTCATTCATGTCCCATTTCTCACAAGACTTTGAGATGACTTCATTTGATAGGGATTTACCTTCAGTTGAAGTTGAAGGTGCAACCAACAGCTCAGCAATAAATTTTCGTGCATCCTTATTGTATGCATGAATGAGATTATCAACCTTGTTGATTTTTGCATTGATTTTCAGATAGCGAATACTATCTGGATTCAAATCATTTGCATATACTACGCATCCTTTCTGAGCTGCAGGAATTGCGAATGGACCGATCCCAGTAAACATATCACAAATAATATCCCCTGCCTGGAATTCCGATATTAGCCTCAGATGCTCATGTTCCAATCTTGAATTCCAATAGACAGAACTATAATCAAGTTTGAATGTTGCACCATACTGCCTCACTTCTGTAACCATATTGTCATCGCCAGCCAGTATTTCAAATTTAGGCACACGAAACTCATTTGTTATGGATCCAACTTTATTGACAATGGTCTTGATTCTGGGTTGATTTTTCTGCAAGATACAAAATAGTGATCAACAATAGACAGTGAGACAACCTCAAATACGTAGGAAAAGAAAGGTCAATCACTCTCTATCCTAAGCAAAAACCGAAGTGTTGTATAAGGCAAAAAGATAAACAACTTACGAAAACGATCCGAAATAAATGATAAAAATTATTTAACAATATTAAAATTTGATGGCTAAGCACATGTTAAAACTGCAACACATAGGAAATGCACCGACAACAAGATTGAATCATCTGCACATGAATTATTTTAGATTAAGTCAAGATTCAAGAAATATCACAATATATTGGTCTCATAAAGACAACCAATCATCGTCATTATGAAATATTGGATCTTAAATTCGCAATGATATTTTTAGGATTACAATGGTAGAGTGCAAGAAATGTTACAAATTCGGTAGATGTCTCTTTGTAGATAGCATAGATGTACATGTTTTTTAAAAAAAGAGAGACAGAAATCTTGTACAAGTAATATCCAACTTATTGTCCCAGGCTTGGCCAATGTCATGACTACAGATGAAAAAGCACTGACGCATAACATATAGCAGATCTGTATATGTCCAACCAAATAAATTATGAAAATATCAATAACATATGTTCAATCATAATTCAGGTTGCGGATTATTCTCAATCCCATTTGAAATTCCAAAATCACATAATAAAAACATTCAGAAGGAAAGCAACATACATCTATAGTTCATAAATCTTTTCAAGCCAGCAAAAGAATTTATGTTGGGGTCCAATATTTTCACCAAACTTCTAACAAATACAAAATAGCAGTGTAAATCAATTGTATTGAGAGTAAGAGTGGATCTCGCGATAAAATTTCAATTGATTCAACAAGTTGAAATTTTATGATTCAGTCAACTATAAAACTGCCTCTGAGCTGTTATCTTTTCTACATACAAGCTACCAAAATATTTTATTCTGTGTTCAAAGTATTTATGTTGGGGTCCAATATTGTCACCAACCAAAATATGCTTGCAGTTAAATCTTTTGGGCTCCAGAATTCTCAAGTAGCCTTCCAATAGTCCGTAAGGACATAAACTAAATTACTCATTTCTCCACAGTGCTTTATTACATGTCCTATGTTTTTAACCTCCTTGATCATTCTTATAATTTTCTATATCAAGTACCCTTCATATCACAAGTACTTTCTTCTACAAGGCTCATATTTAAATCAGGAGGCTTTTGATGCCTATATCAAGCACAAGTGCTATTTTTGAACTTCAATTTAAGATCACTTAAACTTTAATAGCCACTAACCTTTATGTCATCTGAGTCATCATATATTTCTCAAAATTTGATGATTATAACAATAAGCTTCTTTTTAGCCACTTATATCTGTTAAAAGGTTCAGTGAAGGGTCTGTGCCTCTCTCCTCTTTTCACATATTAACATTTATATGGTTCATATAAACTTGAATAGCAACTTAAACATTATCAATAAACATTATCACAGTCCTAGATTCAGCTAACATCTTGTTAAACAATTTTTTCAACCATAAGATACTCACATCGCCTAGACAGATCCATACTTCGACATAGATTTAACTCGGACCAATTGCTTCATTATCCTTTTCATCCACTTTGTAGCCACTCTAACTTTAAGCATATCCTTCTAGTTAAGTTAACATTTTTATTTTCAGCAAATTTGGCATATCCTCAAGATCCACGATGTGTCTTCTACTAAATAATGCCAAAATAACTCGCCTATCTTTATATCAGTACTTTGAAGATTTCAAAATTTTATATTTAGCCCTTGTCCATGACCCTATAGATAAGACTCTTAGTACGAGCTTCAATGAAAATACTGACATGTCAGCCAAATGTCATACAAGTTAGCTAAATGATCATGTATGTACATACAGTAACAATTGTTTCATTAAAAGAACTATCCTTCATATATTTCATTTTTTTCACATACAGAATTTTTAATTACAACATTTTTTTTTTCGAATTGTGCCTAATAGACCAAATTTTACTGTTTGATTTAGTTCACAATTCACAATACTATTGAGTATGATTCTCGACTAATAGCTGTAAGTCTACCCAAACAACATAGCAAAAATATAATTGAAGGGCTAACCGAAGTAATGGAGAATAATTGTCATAGACAAAAAAACATACATCATAGATAACTTTTGCTATTACATCCTTATAAGGAAGTAGTTCGTCCGTTATATTCAGATGGGCAATGTGACCTGCACAATGATAAAGCGGGGTTATTCTTTAATAGAGATGTAATATGAGAAATCTGATAGCTATGTGCTGTGAATACTAACTCCTAAGATAGTAGGTGACTCAACAGAGAACTTTATTAGTTAAAAGTTAGTGTAAAAAAAACGAAAAAGACATTGAATCAACAACCAATGAAGGGAAAGCCAAACGAAAAGGGGAAGAAATTTAACATAAATAAAATACTTAACTATTGTCTCAAATGATGAGGGAACCTCAACTCCAGGTGGTAAAATCTGCTTCAATATATAGTCTGAAACACAGTTTAGTCACATTGTAGTAATTAGTCAAAACAAACATTTTGAGTAAAAAGCTCAATCACATCAATGATCCAATTGGTATGGATCAATTACCATGTGACAATAACAAACTAAGTCTTATTTCCTGTAAATATGGAAAACAATACACCCCTCACATGCATGCCAAGACCAAGACCATATTTCCATCATAGGCCCAATATATAGACAATTTATGACAATTTAATAAATAGATTGCACCAAAACATCACAAACACCCCTCACATGCATGCCAAGATCATATTTTCCATCATAGCCCCAATATATAGACAATTTATGACAATTTCATAAATAGATTGCACCAAAATGTCACAACCTTTGCGATCTTATACCATGTAGAGCCCACCTGTAGGAATCCCGAATCAATTATGGGATTGTTATATTTTATGTATATGGTATAATTAGCATTAAGTTAGGAAAGATTTTTTTCCTTAGTTAGAATATTACTTCTTTTTCTACTACCTTGTATTGTGTATATATATTGAGGCAGGTTGTACTGTAAACATATCGAAAAATAAAGAATTAAATCTTTTTCTCATCTTGTCTATATGGTATCAAAGCTCGGGCAAAACTAAACCCAACAATCAATGGCTGAAAACACAGCCAACAGTAAGGAATCAGCCTTCTCTGAATCAGGAACCAGCGAGGCAGAGACTGTCACCACCGTGAATTCAATTGGAATCGATAATTCCTCCTTTCAACTCACGGTGGAGAAACTCAATGGAAAAAACTACGGGGAATGGGCTCAATCAATCAAATTGGTGGTCGACGGAAAATGAAAAATTGGTTTATCTTACCGGAGACACGAAACAACCCACAAATGCAAACCTCCAACAGAAATGGAAATCTGAAAATTCCATGCTAATGGCGTGGCTTGTTAATTCGATGAAGTCGTCAATAGGCAATTCATGGCTACCGCGAAGGACATATGGGATGCCGTTCGGGAAATGTATTCCGATGTGGAAGACTCATTCCAAATTTTCGAAATTAAACAAAATTTTGGCAGGCAAAGCAAGGAGGAAGGGAAGTCACTGATTACTATATGGAAATTACCACCCTCTGGCAAGAATTGGATCTCAGCATTGATGAATAGTGGGATTGCCCCGGTGATAGTATTCAATACAAAAAGGGGTAGAGAATGAACGAGCATATATGAGTTCTTGGCTGGGTTAAACAGGGAGCTAGACGATGTGAGAGGACGAATCCTTAGCCGCCGCGACATCTTCGCTGAAGTCAGGCTCAGGCACGAGGAAAGTCGCCAGCAAATTATGTTGAAAAATCAAAATGAGTGCTATGTTTGTGGAATGATCAGCCCTTCTAGCAGATTCAAATGGGCCGACTGGGTTAGGTGGATATGGACCAAATGGGACTGTTGCAAGAATTATAAGAAACTCCTATGATAGGCCAAAATCTGTTGGGCCAGATTTGGGAGTCCAAATGCTTAGAGGAACANAAAAGGACTCTTTATGAGAGAAGAGCTCGTCTTGGCAGTGAAATGCATCCGAGCCGCATCCAGAAGCTTTACCCAAATTTTCTGCGATACACAGATAAAGTGCTGAAGAGAATCCTTCAGCTTAGAATTGAAGTGCTATGTTGAAAAATCAAAATGAGTGCTATGTTTGTGGAATGATCAGCCCTTCTAGCAGATTCAAATGGGCCGACTGGGTTAGGTGGATATGGACCAAATGGACTGTTGCAAGAATTAAAAGAAACTCCTATGATAGGCCAAAATCTGTTGGGCCAGATTTGGGAGTCCAAATGCTTAGAGGAACACCTAAAATTGGACAGAGCCCAAAACAACAAAAGGGTCGTCCATGGTGCAACCATCGTCGAAAACCTCGACATAAAGAAAATACATGATGGGATTTGCACGGAAAACCATCTGATTAGTAATCGAGATAGAATACTAGAAATCACGGCTATCAAGCTACAGTTAACTCCACTGAAATACAAAATTCCACTCCGAGTGGTGCATTCAATCCCGAGCAACTAAAGCAACTCTACAAAATGTTTTCCAGCTTTTAGTCACTTGATTCGTCAAGTTCCTTGACCCACGAGGTAATTTCCTAAGAGCCCTAAACACCACCACTCTCTCCAAAAACTATGGATTATCGACTCTGGTGCGTCTGATCACATGATGGACTCTTACCATTTGTTTTTTCCTACTCACCATGTGTAGGCAATCTTAAAGTCAAAATTCCAGATGGTTCCCTCTCTCGAGTAGCTAGAAAAGGAAGTGTTTGAATCTCTAATTTAATCACAGTCGAACACATTCTGCATGTCCTAAATCTATCGTGCAATTTATTATCCATTAGCCAATTAACAAAAAGCTCAAATGGTTCGGCTAATTTTTTTCCTTCCCAGTATTTTTAAGGACCTATCATCGGGGAAGACTATTGACAATGCTAAAGAGTGTAAGGGACTACTACTTTGACGAGACTAATGTGAGTAAACAACAACAATTTGCTAGTTGTAATTTTGCTTTAGTTCCGAAAGACGGTGATTCTTTTATGGTATTATAGAATGGGACATCCCAACTTTCAATATTTGAGATGTATTTCCTTCACTATTCTCGAATAAAATATCTTCTAATCTTAACTGTGAAAGTTGTGAACTCGCAAAACATCAGCATTCTTCATTTCCAAATTCCTTGTATAAACCATCTAAACCATTTACCATAATTCAAAGTGACTTATGGGGACCCTCACGAACCCCTAATCGCACTCACCCAAGATGGTTTGTCACCTTTATTGACGATCATACCCGAATCTGTTGGGTATATGTTAAAAGAAAATTTTGAGGTCTATTCTATTTTCATAAATTTCCATTCAATGATTCAAACTCAATTCTAGACAAAAATTCAAATTCTGGACACGGATAATGACACGGAATATTTCAATAATACCCTGAAAACCTCCCTCCAAGAAAATGGAATAATCCACCAAAGCTCGTGTCGATACTCCCCAAAAAATGGAGTTGGTGAACGAAAAATAGACACCGGCTTGAAGTAGTTCAGGCTCTAATATTCACCACAAATTCTAAGCACTGATAATGGCACAAAAAAATTTAATTCCAGACAAAAATTCAAATTCTGCACACGGATAATGTCACATAATTAAAACCATGAAAACCTACATCCAAGAAAATGGGATAATTCACCAGCGTCGTGTCGATACTCCCCAACAAAATGGAGCTGTTGAACGAAAAAATAGACACGTACTTGATGTAGCTCGAGCCCTGATGTTCACCACAAATGTAAACAATACTTTTTAGGGTGATGCCACCTTAACATTATGCCTAGTCGCACTCTCAAATTTGAAACTCCTCTAGAAAAATTCCAAAAATTCTTCCCTAACTCTCGTCTTAACTCCAACTTACCCCCAAAAGTGTTTGGATGTACAGCCTTTGTACACATTCGCATCATCAAAACAAGCTCGAACCTCGCGCACTTATGTGTGTATTTATTGGATACTCACCCACACAAAAGGGTTATAAATGCTATGATTCCACCACACAGAGTATTCATTAGCCTTGAAGTCACTTTCTTCGAAAATCATCCATACTTCTAAAAATCCTCTCTTCAGGGAACGAACAGAAGTGAAGATCGGTCCTTGAAATCTCTCTTAATCCCTCTGAATCCATCACTAAACCTACAACACTACCCTCTGAATCCATCACTGAACCTACAACACCATCATGTCCCAACATGTCATCGACAGAAGGAAACTTAAACTCAGGGGGAGAACAGAAAGAACAGCAAGACAAAGAGATAACTCAATAAGGCCAAAATCAAAGTATGACCTCACACTCGAAGCACCAAGAGAGTCGGAACTAGTGATAGCTCCAGATCTTCATAAGCTTTCTCCAAAATCATTCTGCACTAATCTACCTATTGCTCTCAGGAAACAAACTTGGACATGCACCTTTCATCCTATTTCAAAATTTGTAGATTATAAAGCTACATCTCCAGGATTTCAGTCTTTTGTTTCTAACCTTGATAGTACAAAAATTCCGAGAAATATCCAAGAGGCCTTGGAAACTCCCAAGTGAAGAAAAGCAGTAATTGAAGAAATGAAAGCTTTGTAAACAAATGAAACATGGGATGAGATGGAACTACCGAAAGGAAAGAGGTATGTTGGGTGTAAATGAGTGTTTAATGTAAAATATAAAGCAGATGGGACAATAGAAAGGTGCAAAGCTCGTCTGGTCGCAAAGGAATATACTCAAACTTATGGTATAGATTACACAGAAACATTCACACCGATTGCAAAACTGAATACAATTTAGGTTCTTCTATCATTGGGGTAGCAAACTTGGATTGGTCACTCCAACAACTTGATATTTAAAAGGCATCCTGAATGGGGAATTGGATGAAGAAGTCTACACGATGCTGCCACCAGGATTCTCTAAGAAAGATGAATAAAACAAAGTATGCAAACTAAAAAAATATCTGTACGGTCTCAAACAGTCACCTAGAGTATGGTTTGATAGATTTGCAAACGTATTGAAAAATCAAGGATACCAACAAGGACAATCAGATCGCACTGTATTTTTCAGAATATTTGAAGATAGGACAAACCATTATGATCATATATGTTAATGACATAATCGTCACAGGAGATAATACCATAGAGATAGCAAGGCTTAAAGACAGTCTAGCCATAGAATTTGAAGTAAAAGATTTGGGACAAATGCAATACTTCCTGGGAATGGAAAAAGCCCGATGAAATAAGGGTATTAGTGTTTTATAACAAAAATATGTTCTGGACCTCTTAACTGAATTAGGTATGCTTGGGCGTAAACCAAGTGACGCCCTTATAGATTCTGAAAAAGGATAGATTATATCGGAGAATCAATTGAGAAGAACGGATCCAAGTGACTAGTTGGAAAGCTAATCTACCTATCACACACTAGACTTGACATTGCATTCGTGGTTAGTGTGGTAAGTCAACACATGCATTCTCCAAAGGAAGCTCACCTAG
>CAIGRB010159273.1:0-32919 GCA_903798255.1 Fraxinus quadrangulata
ATAGATTTTACTTGCAACCCTTCAAAAAGTTACATCTTTTGAGACGTGGGCTTTCAAATTTAAATTAGAAATTCAAACTTAATAAAAGAATATTAAAAAATAAGGGAAAACCGATCAAAATCTGAAAAGAAATCATGCTCGCACCAGCGAGCATTCGTCTCGTTGGTGAGGGCACCAATTTGAGAGGGGGAAGAGAATGCTTTGATTTTGGCCGTCGCGGATTATAATATTTTCCTCGATTCTTTTTATCCTATTTATAATTTATAAATTACAAGCCTAACTTATATTATTTTCATGTCATCATATCGAAAATGGATCAAACATTAAAACCCCAAACTCATCATTTCCTCACATTAATGTTTTACTCGGACTTAAGACAAGGTCCAAGAGGCGGTCGCCTCAGGCCTGTCCAGACTGCCTAAATAAAGCTAGCACACAGATAATCGCGACTCTCCCACTCAACATTCTGCCCATAATCAAAGTCTTGCCATCTTTCGTATCGTACCTGCCACTGGGGCAATTTATGCTCGTGTTGTCGAGAAATCCAGCACATCCATCAGTAATCCCACGCACGTTGCCAAGAAATTCCACACATGCCCTCTCTAAACTCGTACTTGGAATGCTTCCAACATGTAAATCACGGACTGCATAGCTTCTGTCCTTGTAGCAGGGGCGGATGTAGGGCCCAGGCTAACCCCAACCCATTTTGTTTTTTACCTTAAAAAAACTTGAGATTTTTTTTTTACATACTAGTCGAGCTTATTATTATTATTTTTTTTTTAGTTTGATCATAGCTCCGTCCTATCTTGTAGGATGTGCATATTTCTCTTGCATCCATGTAAACTCGGTCGCACATCTTGGCCAAATGCATCATTAACCCGTTATCTCAATAATGTGCCCAACTCGCGCACAACAACGTCAAGACATTGACATAGAAAAAAAATTATGTAAAAAAAAATCATGCGTAATTTTTTTTTATACGTATTAGCCCGACTTGTAATCCGATCATGAATTCGTTTCTGATTATCACCCTCCTCATCTTTCAAACTCTAAACTTCTTGTTTTTTATACATACAATAATTATGTTGTTTTCTTTTCCTACTTTGTCATTTTTATCACATCTTTCATCGAATGATTTAACTCAATCAGATAATTCGCAAGACGATAGTTCATATTAATTTTGAAAAACATCTCAATCTTCTAACATGTTCTAAAACATGAAGGAAAGAAAAATATAATTTGAAATTGGGAGCCTCTATTTTCATAGACAGTTTTTATATATTTATACCACTCTCTACCCTATTAATTTTTTTTTTAAATACTATATTCATCCACATTACATTCCAATATTATCCTTATTAAATTTATTCATTTAAACTTTATACATTCACACCACTTTTGTGTATCATTCTTTATTAAATTTTAGAAAAATGTTATTTTCTTCACTTTACATTTCAACGTTACTCTTATTAAATTTATTCATTTATACTATATATCCATAAAGTTTAACGAAAAATAAATTATTTATAAAAAAAATAAAACAATGTATATGACGTTATCACCACATGTTTACCTTAGATGAAACTCACGTGTTTCATGTTGACTCAATGAACTGAACTAAAAGACATTGGTGTTGACATTGACATGGACATATTACCGGATTCATTTTTCATCATCCAATCAACACTGCCAATTCAATAATTAACATCAATAGTTATCATCAACACAATGTCATTCTTGGAGGTACAAAATAGCAATCAACACGACAAATATCATTTCAATAGGACATCACAAATTTGTGTTTGGCCTCTTACACGATAACTTTTCGAATGAGTCATCGTGATTGGGGCAAGCATTATAAAAATAAAAAGTAAAGGATTCAACACTCGGCTAATTCATTTAGTTCGTATTTAACGATAAAATGAATAAAAATGTTTACATCATTTTATATTCTTTAGTGTTGTCTAAATCAAAATCTTATTGAATATTCTACTTAAATATGGGTAATTAGCACAAAACGTCTATATTGTTTATTTTCATTGCGTACATCGTTAATATTATTTTGATTTTGAAATTTGAACCCTTAAATGGACATTTCTTTGCACAAGTCATCCCTATCATGTAATATCATTATGTTTATTCACTCCATCAAATGGTCGTTTGCAATCAACTCGTGATTTCTCAAGGGTAATTTGGTCGAGACACTAATTAATCATCTTTTCTGAAAATTCAAGATTTAACATGTTAAATCAAATTTAAAATTTGCAACTCAACAAGAAAAAAATTTATATTCATATGTCATTCTCAGAGGTACAAGATAGCAATCAACAAGACAAATATCATTTCAATAGTACATCACAAATTTGTGTTTTCCCCTTACACGATAACTTGTCGAATGAGTCCATCGTGACTGGGACAAGCATTAAAAAAATAAGAAGTAAAGGCAAACCTCGGCTATTTTATTTAGTTCATGTTAGTATTAAATGTATTTAACTATAAAATGAATAAAAATGAACATCATTTTTTGCTTTAGGGCCTTTTTGAGCCCATCTTTTTTAGAATGCATTTTGGAATACTGGATTGATGAAAAACGCACAAATCATCTCTATCATGTAATCGAATTATGCCTATTCGCTCTGCCAAAGGGTCACTTGCAATACACTCGTGTGATTTCTCAAGAGTAATTTGATCGATACACTAATTGATTATTTTCCTAAAAATTCAAGGGTTGAGATGTTGAATCAAATTCAAAATTTGCACTCAACAAGAATCTTGAGTTTTGAACGACATCTCGAATTATGTCTTGATGAGTTAGCATGTTAAATCTCAAGTTTGCTGTCAAATCTCAAGTTTGTTTAGAAAATAATGATTTTGCTCTTCAAAAGTCGAGTATGTTAGAAAAATATGTACAAATAATAATTTTGCTATGCAAAAATCGAATACTCTGGACAAATCTCGAGTTCGCTTGACTTCCTTACTTCAAACGTGCATTATTATTGATTCTAACTCGAAAATTTGCACTCAATTTTCGCTTTGATCTCTAAATTAAATTAATTTTTCTAATAATATATTATTTATCCTATGGAGATGCATAACGAAATTTGTACATTAATTTCCTCACATGCTCTGCATTACAAAATGAGGTACCTACGCATAGAGAACACTCTCAGAAGACGACAGTAATGACAAATATTCTTTAATTGGAAGAGACATGCAATTGGATGTGGCGTGGGAATTTCGACAAGTTGGATGTTCCAAGTGGAATAAATTGGGAGGACCATAGGTGAGCTAGGCGAGGGGCTGGCCAGACTTGTTAAGTAGGAACAACATAGAGGCTGGCTACTTTGATCAATAATGATTCTTGGAGGGCAGTATAAACCAAGAACAACACGTAAATATCTAACGCATTCCCCGACCAAATAAGTCATCATAGCAATCCATACATATAAATAATACAACATTATATATTTAACATAATAAAACATGATGATTCATAAATGTTGAGACGATGTATTGCTAAAATTTTCTCTATTACAATACGCATCATATTATGTTGTATATCAAGTATTCGTCCATACTAAACATGTCAATGGTGCATTACATCACCACACCTAAGGTATTTTTAAATTATGAACGGCGAAGAGAAAATATTTTTTATGCTTGCATACATCAATAAGTATCCGTTTGTTAGGCAAAAGTGGAAAGGAATTCAAATTCCATGTTTGTTGAAAAATAAAAATCCACCAAACCCATATGAATTCGTTTTTCATGAAAATAAAGAAAATACAGCTTAAAGTGATTGTATCTTAGAATTCGATTTCCATTTCAACGTTGCAATCAAACGGCCAAAGTGGAATTTGTTTTCCTCGAATGTCACATTTTCCATAGAAAATGTGGGAATTAAACATGGCCTAAATCTTTTGTATTGAACTCAGAAAAAAAGATATCATCTCTAAATTCCATAATCATTAATGCAAGCATGTTCATGCAAACGAGGCATGTCATTCAGTTTCATACCAACAGCTAGTCCAACAAACACGTCCTTGATCGACCCAGGGATCATCTAAGAAATTGATGTTTTTGCAACATACTAGTGCCCACTTTTAGCCTTTAGACTGACCCTTAACTTTAAAATAATTCAAGCACAAGTAGTTTTCTCCAGTCATTTGAGTAAAATGAAACATACTAGTACTTTGTCAGGCTACTGCATCTAAATCAACCTCTGCATCTGTCTCGCCTTCTGTTATTCCGGGCATAGCTTCTGCTTCAGCTTCTTCTTCAATTTGGCCTGCTTCCTGCCCGATGTCTGTGTCAGAACTCTGTTTCTGATGTTCATCAGGGGTTGGAGTTCCACTCTGAGAAATACTGCCAGAAGCTATTGTGGCATCACCATCTATTGGAGCTATCGAGGCTTCAAGATCAGTTCTGCTTCCTTCAACATCCATCTCACTTGCAGGTGTAGCAACCTGGACCAAAAAAGTGTCAAAGAATAGTTAGGAAAAACTGGAAGCATCAAATAGAACAGAAGGAACATTGATAACCCCAAAACAAGGAAAAGCACAACCATTTCCCCCTAAATTAGGTTTAAAAGGCTGATTTGGCATAAAAACGAAAATTATCTAGGACTTGTTTGAGGAAAGAACTGAAAATTCTTGTAGTGATTTGACTGAAAACAATCTGAAAATTCAGATGTTCTAAACTAAGAAGTTCGGACAGTTAAAAGAAATTTGGAGAAATTGGAAGGGAAAGGTTGAGATCATAACCTGACAACACCATGATAAAATATAAAGTGTGGAAAGGCTTCCCCACTTTCATTAAACACAACCACAAAATAAACCCAATGCTGGGTAATAATTAACCCCAAGAATAGTGTGAATTGTCGAAGATAATAAACAAAGTATTGAGAATGATGTGGCTTGTCTAAGATATAACAGATAAGTTCATTTTCGCACCATAATCTAAAGATCAGATGAGCTCCGTACCCTTTAATACAAAATTATAATCTCCCGTCATTTACAATCTTGCCTCCCCAATGTACAAAGTATCATCTTTTTCAAGTAATCTTTCTTTGAAGAAAAAATTCTCTTCATTTTTAAGTTAACGGTAAATTTTAAGAGAACATGGTATTATATATGAAAATCACTGCTGCTATTTTCCCAATTGTAAATCTTAAAAACCTAACTTACATGATGGTTGAATCACAACCTTCGTCTTTTCTTCATTCTAAAGAAAAAGAGTTCATAAATTTAACTCCACATGTAGCGAAAGCCCAAATATAATGTGTTGCACTCTTGCAGATATTAAACCCATCAAACTAATTACCAAACAAGAAAAATCAATATCAAACCAATCCCAGAACAGAAAGAAAGCTTACATTCTATATAGAGGAATATTTTTATAATTAACTAGCATGTATGAACATTTAACTATTACATTTAGCCCATGTTTGGTTTAGCTAAAAAAGTCGATAAAAATCTAAGTTAAAGTCAACAATGAATTTTAACCACACATTTTATGAGACCCACAACTTTTATCAACTTTTCGAATACACATTTTATCAATTTTATCAAAATCCACTAAAAATCTGATTTTTAGCAAAACCAAACAGAGGCCTAGTATTGACCAAAAAGTGGACTGCCTTTTGGACAGACAAAATGGCAGAACAATGTAATCTTGTCGTCAGTTAAATAATATAACCAATTATAGCATGTATTACATACATCATATAGAAAAAGAGGATCAAACCCTGGCACCTTTCCATTTACAAGATATAGACCAGATTTTACACTTGATTCACAAAAGTAGCAGGTCTCCATATTTTATGTAATTCACATTCCTACTGTAATAAAATTCAAAAGTAAAATAGAAAATTGGGAGTCAATTGTACTTTTAGATACCTGGTTTTCTTCAGCTTGCTGCACAGAGGTTTTCATCTCTTCCTTCTTGGCACGCTTAGACTTGTCAGCTGGTTTAGCCTGATATTTGGACCGCACCTCAGATGGCAAAAGTTCCAAAGGCACAACGCCCTCAATACCATGTTCAGTGAACTGCAGATAAAATCATTCAGAGCGTAGACAGTTCCAAAATATCGTTTTATGCAGTTTTGTATATCTATGTAGCAGACATAATTAACTCATACTCTGGAAAATCCCTCCAAGTCTTGCCGAGCTGAAAAGCGTAAACCTTTCCAACAATAGACCTGCACAATAAAAACAATGAGATAAAATTGAGAAAATTAAAAATGGAAAATAATGAGCATCACATTGGTGTATATAAACATCTTCTCAAAATAGCCAAAAAAAAAAAATCACAAGTGAAGTACATAGTAGTTTACAATTCAATAATGTCAACCTCCCTCTCTAGGTATAGGAGGGAACCTCAAAACTCCTTTCTTGACGCCAAGGGAATTATATTAAATAAAGAAAACGTAGTAGCTTATAATATTACAATTGGTCACTGAACTGTTTCTCTCTTTCTTTCTTTCCTTTTTTTTTTTCAGTGTAGGTGTTTCAACAAATGCTTATCTACTAAATTAATAACAACATGTATATCAGAAATATGATGTGGAATGAAAAATCTACGATTGCATTATACTTGTCGTCCAGCTAGACAAGAACGCGTCTTGTTGGAATACTTGTGCTTTTGAAATGCATTTTTTCATAGTAACAAATAAATGAAAGAAAAGTAATAAAAAGAAGAATATTAATCTTCGTCCTCATAACCCTGACAGCCCCCCTTCCAACCACCATGTCGGCATTTATGCTAATCTAGTAAACGAAGATAGACTATATAAACTGAAACAAGAAATAAAGTTTAGTGACTAATATGGAACAAAAATATATTTCCGTGATCAAAGTAAAAAATCGACAAGTTGAGTGATTGACAGTGTTTTTAACAGTTCGCAACAGAAAGGTGTCCAATCCTAGCATGTAAAGCCTCTTGAAGAACACTAAAACAAAATCAATCTTCCATCCCCAGCCGTATGGAAAGGTGTGTATGTAAAAGAAAAATTGCCTAAACAATTACAGGGCAGAAAATGCTACCAATCAATGCCCTAAGAAATTCTTCTAGAAGAAAGCTATAGGCAATCCTTGAAAAGTGCATAGTAGTGTAAAAGCAAATGACAGCTGAATTCCTAAGCAAATAAAAATAGATGTTGCCAGGTACTATAGGAGATGAGGTTTTACAGAACATTGAGCCTTCAGCTACACAGAGTAGGTACTTCAAAGCAAAGTATCAACATGAAATAAATATCATGGAGAATAAGACAATATAAGTATGGGTGTTTTCCTGTGGTAACACAACATGATGAGTTTGAAAATAAAAAGACCAACTGGGAAATCAATGCATATTACATCCTATGCTACACAAAGAAGTATATTCTTAAGAAGAAAGGAAGTACAAGTAGAGGAGTCCTCGAACACATAAAAAAGTAAGAACTAGAATTTAATATAAAATGTTTCCACCCTCACGAAAAGAACCAGTAGCTTTGACAAAGAAGGATGACAGGAAACCAGTTCATCCCTTGAGGTATTTGTTGTGGAATATTCTACCATTATACTCAAATCTCTATCCAGATTGACCAAGTGACAGCAAATAAAGCATATCCTCCCCCCTTCAAATTCCCTAGGACTTTTCCTTCGCCAAATCTGGGAAGACTACAGAATATCCAAAAACAAAACCAAAACCAAAAAGAAGCCCAACCAGATCTCTCTAACAATTTTGCATTATAAGAACAAGTGTAAATGCATTTCACTGCATTACCAATACATAACAGACATCTGGAATTGTAAGCTCTACCTCTAAATTTTCAAATATTTAAAAATAAAATAAAAATTATATTAAGCGACAAGTTATTGGGAGTTCTGGTTATCTGCCAAGTGTTGAAGCCTGACTATGTGAAGGTACTCAAAGAATGTCACCTCTCATGAATCAAAAGCCTATGGGACATTGAATATATTTTAATTTGTCATTAAGAAGATAATGTTCCCGTAAAGTTTACAAGATAGTACTATATCATAATTTGTTAGCAAAGAAATAGTGTTCCTATAAAGTCTGGGGAATTCTATATAGGTTATTATTTTTTGCAATGAAACATATTCCTAAAAACTCTGCCAGTGGGCATTGAACAGAGATTAATTTGTCTTCCTTGATCAGTTATTGTCTAAATATCTTGTTTATACTAATTAGCACAATATCAGTTCAGGGGCTGACTTCATACTTATATTTGGTCTCTAATGATGGTTCAAATAACATCACCTTGTATGCTAGGTATATAGTCAATTAATATCTTCTACAGCTATTATTTGTCATGTTTATGTCTGACGATGCTAGCAATCCCAAAGCAGACACCAAAACAAAACAAGATAACAATCAGTGACAAGCTTGAATGTGTACCAAATGGAAACCTTTGTTTAAGAAGTTGAAACTAGAAGATATAACAGGGAAGCCAAGAGTAGTCACATCATTGATGATCAAAGCCAGGAAGAGTCAAGTGGAAAGAAAAGGGAAAGGTAACTGACTCGATTATTTTTATGGTGATATTCTGCTTCTATTCCCGCAGAGTCGTCCATCTGTTTAAGAAACACAGAATCTTCCTCAGATAACTGAAATCTCCAGTGAAAGTTATAATTTGTTTGCAAACTACTTTTTGCACGACAAAAACATAAAACGAAATACCAAAAAATAAAATAAATAAATTAGGCGTCAGTTCTAATTTGACAGGAAGCAGTATCAACTCACATCTTCGGCCAACGGTTTCCAGTACTCCATGATGGAAGGGGTGCACACACGTTGAGGATCTGTTAAAGAATTCTAAAAAGACAAATCCAAATATTCCAATCGTAAAAGGGAGCATGACTAACGATGAGATTTAGGAAAATATATCAATAAATAATATAAAAGAGAAAATATTGAATTCCCCAGACCAGAATACGTTAACTATTGATTCACCAAGCAAACTATACAGTTAACTAAAACAAAGTGCCATAACATACCAAACCTAGTAATTTTTATAAGCAAATATTTCGGTCAAGTTTGAGTTGGTTCCTTCTCTTACAATACGTACATCAGATTTGCTTTATTGATAAGTCCAATGCATGGTTTTTCCACTCTACTCTATCAAGGATGATTTCCAGAGTGAAACCACAAAAACAAGAAGACATTTTTACTTACCCTCATTAACACGATTTTAGGTAGATCTATTCACTAAGTTTACTTTTACAACAGTCATGTCACATCATCTAACCGGTGTATCTCATGTGTCACATCTCGTAAGTCCTAACTGTGTATCTCTAGGCCTTCTTTTGACATGTCCAAATTATGTTAATTGGTTCTTCCGTAGTTCATCATTAGTTGGCACTAATTTAATCCATGCACCCAGTTCATATTCTATCCCTTCGTGTTTTACTGCATACCCCTCTTAATATTCATATATGAACCACAGTAACTTTATTACTATGTGAATAGTTAATAGCTGAACAATGTTTTCATGGTTAGCATTATTGAAGTCCTATTGGATATCCTCTTTAATGTTTCGTTAATCACACACTTCTTCACTCGACCAAAATAGCTGTAATCCTACAAGAAACAAGATCTCCAAGGTATAAACAAAGGTGTATGAAATCCTACAAGAAACAAGATCTCCAATTTATAAACAAAGGTATAATCATATAGATAATTTTACTAGATTATCTTATTCACCGTTTCCTTGAAACTTAGCACCTATTTGAGCCCCATTTTTTTTGCTAAGAATGCATTTTGGAATAGTAGATTAATGGAGAATGTGTGGTTAAAAAATAAGGAAAAGTTTTGGAGTTGCATGTAATATTATTTTATTGAAGAATGTGTGGTTAAAAAGAAGAGAGAGCGAAATGTATTTGGAAAATAATGGGGATGGGCTTAATCTTCCAAGGATGCCAACACGTAAAAATGGAAGTTCAATTATGATAATCTACCTGAGGTAACCTAATAAGGTCAATTGACAATGAAAATACAAATTTTAAATCAAATAGTAGGCCTTTGTGAACTTTATATGTCGAGGGAATATATTTTTATCCCAACTCCCAGCTTCCTTGACTGAGCTATTTCTTGTCAAATTTTGAGTTTTTGGCGGTACCAAAGATGGAAAAATTGTGTTGATATGTGCTATAATTGCCATCCCTTGAGTATTAGGACATAGAAGAATTCCAGAACTTCTCCCTTAGTAAAGATTCTCAATGCGGCTCGAGGAAGTTTTTGTTTGATTTCATATTTAAATTCTGGTCTTTTTTGTAATTGAGGGCAACTTGTCCTCCGCGTTTATAACTTCCCTTGTCAATAAATTCTTTTTATACAAAAATAAATAAATAAATAGATCTTGTATTCAAGTACTAAAACTCAATTCAAGGCAGTCAACATTTTGACGGCTAGAGATTAAATGTTATCAACACAGTAGGGGTGATAACTATATTCAAAAGACCTCAAAATAAAATTTAGCATACTGAAGTAGATTAAATCAATATTTAATTAATCCATGTCATAGTGCAAATAGTTGAGATGTTGAATGTATCAGAACTAGTAACACTCGAGAATTTTTAGGAAAATTTTAATTTTGTGGTAGCTTGAAGTTGAGGGACAAAAATGAAATAGATTTTGTTTTCTTATTTTATTTGAGTCAAATAATTAGTTTTTGATAGGGCAAATATTTGTATATCAATTTGGACTCTATTAGTAGGTTTTAATTAATTAGAAGTCTTTGACTCAATAAAATATTGATTTGGATAAGTTAGACCCAAAATATTGAAGTTTATAGAAGTTATTATTAGTATTTAATTTAAATTAAATATCACCAACTTTTAAGATTGGCTTGCACGTGTGCTTTAGTTTGGATACAAACAAATTCTTATGTGACTTGTATATTTATCCCAACAAGTACGTTGCCATGATAACTCTATTTTTGGCTAGGAATCTTTCTAGTTAAATACAAATATACAATACAAACTCTATCACTTTGAATATGATAGGTATTAAATATGTATTTTATACAAATTCAAGTACATGTGTTATAGTATAATTTGTTTTTATCAAGATTCAATTCCTATCCAAGTTTGGTACACGTTTTTATCCCATCACAATTGTACTATGAATCAACTATTATTTTTTTTACTATAAACAATGTGCAATTGTCCCATTATTCTCCACCAAGAATTGTTGCACGGTAGAGAGAGAGAGAGAGAGAGAAGCATAGAAAGAGGATTTTTTTCACGTGCATTCTTTTATGATATTTCAATAAACAAGGTAAGATAATTTTGTGCAAGTGGTTAGTTTCTTTATGCTTTTATATTCAGTAATTTATGCATGAATTGCCAGTGGACCTTCGAGTTCGATCTAACGAGATGTGAGATCTTTCGGGAATTCAAAATGAGAAATGATGGGTATCTCGCTTGGTCACCGGTATACTCCATAATGAGAAATGTGGTATGAATTGTCTATATTATTATTATATAATTGCGTATGGGAACTGCACGTATCTTAATGGGTATTTTTAAATAATCACTCTTATTATAATTTTTCATGTTAGTTCGGATCGATTGGAATTGTGAGGAATGGTGCAGCAGACTGCTAAGGAATTTTCAACATGCGAATAACGCTAAGTTTTACTGCTTTTAGATTTATTAGTTTGAATTGTTCGGATATTATTATTGAATTAATTAGTTAAGAATGTATGTTTTTTTTAAGGCACTATTTCACGATTTAAATTTAAGTTTATGAATGTTCCAATATTTTGTTTATTAAAGAATTCTATATTTTATCGTTCCGCAAAGAAATCGAATCTTTTTTGTAACACTCCAATATTTTGTGAAATTTTGGGACGTTACAGAACTGGTGAACAAATCTAATAATTTTAAACATTTCTTTAACTGGGGCAATGACCACAAATCCTAATATTTTTAGGTTACATAAAGCTGCTTGAGTTTGAAAGGCACACGATCAGGAGTATATGAAACTTACTGGATTCTGATCTGCCCATTTCCACAATTGAGATAGTTCTTTATTTCCCAGTCTCCACCTCGGCCGGCTACATTAATAGAAATAAAAGGATAAAACACTTGGGATTTGATAAGTTAACATAGCAATGGAACTATAGAATATCCAAAAACCCATCACGAGAAAAGGAAGCCTTGAAGAAAACAGTTAATCATCTCAATTTTGAAAATGGAATTTAATGCTTTTCAGTAATAAGTAGAACGGGAAGCATTTCCTATATCAGATGTACTGTCACAGAAAAAAAATTAACCAGTAAGTCGTCCTAAAAAGGCACTGATATGATATTTTACACCCATTTCCTCTATGGTGTAGCAATTGCAATAGCTTCTTGAAACACATTCCAGTTCCTTTTCGTATGGCTTCATATATACATGAATATTCTTTACTTGAGGTAGTGGACAATATGATCAAAGAAAAAAATGCCCCCCATCCAGATTAGGACCTCTGTACTGATTTAGAAACATTAGAATAGCTAGTGGGACATCATACACAAGCAATTATAGGTAGGTAATAAGAGAGCAAGCAATATTTTTATCGATGCTTAGCATAAAGGTAGTAATAGAGACACCCCCATGAAGTCATACGTTTGAATAACTCAGAACGCTAGTAGCACCATCCAAAGCGTAGATGTGTTTTCACAAATCACAAACAAGAGCTGCAAACGTTGACTTCTAAGCCCTCATATTATCAGCACCCCCAACGAACTCATTGCAGATTAGGACTCTCCATATTATTTTATGTAGGGTTTGAATAAAAAACCATAGCTTCTAAGATGCAAAAATTCACTTGACAAATAGGGGAACTTATTCTTGAATCAACAGTGTGAACCAACAGACATGCATGTCAAAGAAGAGTCTTAAAAATAATGAATGCATTTTTCATATATTGTAAATCAGGAAACAGATTGCCAAGTATGTTGAAAGGTTAATTAAAACTGCTTGTAAACAGGACCAGAAGAGCTCCAGTTTCAAACTAAAAATAAGCAAAGTGCATGTAAGAAACCAACAATAAAACTTAGATACAGAAAATCGATTTTATGTTGACATAAATATTTCACAAGGTTAAATGCATCCAGATACTTCAGGTGCCAAGCTAAAATCCTCATGAAGCAACTCACAGAAATTTCCATTCCCACAGAAAATTACAATCGAAAAACATTTGTCAATGATCATGAAAGAAAAAACTATGTATCATATAATTTTTGTTCTAACAAGTTACAGAGTAGAAATAATTTCTTTTACTATCATTTATAAGCAAAGATAATATTTACTAAATTATGTTATTCATCATTTCCTTACAACTTAATCTTCTTAGGGTGCCAAAGCATAAACATGGAAGTTCAATTATGATAATCTACCTGAGGTAACCAATAAGGTCAGTTGATAATGAAAATACAAATTTTAAATCAAATACCTGGCCTTTGTGAACTTTATATATATAAATAACTTAGGGTATCCTTGGCAAGATAAGCAGCTACTAACTTGCATACCGTTTTTTGGCCCCATCTTGGACTGACTTCTTTTGTATTGGCTGTTTTTCAAATGGAGGGCAACCATCCCGTTTCCACCAGACCTTAAAAAGAGAAAACTCCAATAACAGAACAAGCTGAAAACTATTCTTATAAAAACTTGACTAGAAAGAACACATGCAAACAATTACACACGAGAGAGAGAGAGAGAGCTCACCCAGTTCCGTTCGCGCTCTAAAATATGTTCAATGCTAAGAAGAAATTCTTTCCCTCTAGGAGGCGTCATTTCCAGAAGCTTCTTGACACGATCTTCACAAGATTTTATTTCTTCCTTCTAGATTCATAAACGATAAGCAGTTATCTCAATTTCAAGGAAAAACACCAAAATAATATTCTAAAACAAACATAAATGAATATGCTACTTTGTCTCCATATCATATTCATGATTAATCATAATTGCTAGACCAATTAAATTAGACCAAAATCCCAAAATTATACAGGAATTCATATTCCAACTTATCCTAACTTCCTTCCAACAGCTTACAGCATCTTTACCTTGTTTTTAATCATCAAAAACATTAAGCCTAATGACTAATCCAGTATTGAGAGTGTGATGAGATGCATCATTTTCTCTTCAGCTAACATAACCTTTTAACAGGAAATAAATGTCAGAGCCAGGACAAAAATTGTCATCCTTGTATTGTAAGCTATTTCGACAGATAGTGAAATTTAAGCAGCGGGTTTCAGCTTTTTACTTAATTAGACGTTATCCATCTATCATCGTCAATAAAAATAGCATAAAAAATATGTCATCCAGATTCCAAATATAAGACGTACCAGTGTATCTGATGGCATGTCTTTTTCATTCTTCCCTGGGGCCTACAAGAAGAGAGATCGTAGTCAACCATGAGATAAACATTAGAATGCCATAAGAAAGTTTAGAATAATAATTACATTTGAAAGCTAAATGACCTTCCAAAATTATAGAAGCTCTTCGTAAAAGTAAAGTTTTCTCCTAGAATACATGCATATCATGCATCCAGAAAAAGCTCTAAAGAAAATCTTTGCATGGACAATTAATCAAGTCAAACTCTTTCTTGACTATCTTTTTATGAACGTCTAGGAAATGGAAACACTTTAGTAAATGTATTCTAGATATATAGAGATGTAGAGGGAACTAAATAATGAAGTACAGGGCTGGAAGATTCTATTTTAAGAAAGGAGGACTGCAGAATATAATTCAGTATATGATGCCGAAAAGTTTCTGTTCTAATTGTTCAATGTTTGTCCAGAACTTTTTTCTTAAGAAATTTGACTCCAATGGCAATCATGTTTGCAGTAAAATTTCTCATATTCGCATGCATTTGTTGACCAAAATGAGAATCATATATTGATTGGATTACATCCATTATCATTTACATACATAATCAAATGCAATTAATTACCGAAAGGAGATTATATTATATGATCTTATCATTTCAAAAAATAAAAATAAAAAGTAATATAAACTTGTATAAGGAAAGTTTCAATGCCAAAATTCCTGATCATGGAATGACCACAGGTTTAAAAGCAAAAAGTTGATGGCAAAAGTTTAAGCACAATAAGTTGGCTTATCCATGATTACATTTGAATTTGGACAGAGATAAAACCGCAATTCATCCGCTTAAAGATTAAGAGGTTTACCAACCCGAGTAGGCAAAAATCCTTGAATGGTGCCAAGAAAGATGCCTTTTCATTTAGACGCTCTTTTAAATTTTCTAGTTTGAAATATGTCCAAATGATCTGGAAAGCATACCCTACCCTGACTTTCAAATTACTGATCAGACAGCAAGAGAAATCCCAATAAACTTCAGCTCATGAATTCAATTTAATAACTGTAAAAAATGACCTTATTAATCATAAACCACAAAAAGTACCAGAGCCTGCCTTCAGCTCATGAATGCAAGTAACAAGTATACAGTGACTTTATGGCCATAAAACCACACAAAGTGCCGGATACAAAAAGGAAAAATGAATTACCTTCAAATAATCAAACAAAATAAGGCATTGAACCAGAATATGGCGTCTAAAACTTGGATCTTTTAACTGGGAGAAAGTTGAAATGGAAACCAAAAAAATAATCAGAATTAAGAGGAAGTGCTTTAGATGATTTGCTTTATTAAAAGAATTTGCAAATCCTGCAACGTCCTTACCTCAAGACCCATTAGTTTACTGCTAGTCAGATATTTTATACTGAAGTTTGATGCCTCGTCCTCAAGGTTAATAGCATTTCCGTCTTCATCGCTTAAAGGTTGGGCCTCAAAGGTGTTCAATACAACCTAATTATCCAAATTAAAATAAAAGAATGGCGTACTATTATCTTTTAACTTCAACTGTCGAAAGATGTCAGGATTAAGAACTTGAGCAAAAAACTTGTACCATCAAACTCGAAGTAAATTTGTGCCACTTTGTAGGAAGAGGAATAAGAGAGCTGGGATTTGAAAAGTATTCCTGAAATCAGAAATTTTTGAAACCATGAATTGATTGCAATCAACTAAAATATATACTTGAAAATAAATATTGAAAAGGAAACAATACCACTAAAAGAAGGTTTTTGGGGGAGTTGAACTATGTATGAGAAGAGCAGCCAAAAGGTCCATTCTTAATACTCAGTATTTTAGGATTTAAAACACTTATCCAAATCTTCTTTTACTTTACATGATGTTTGGATAAGACGTGAAAATGCATAGCAAGATGGATACACGCACAGTTGTCTGTGCACTTTAGTTTTTTACAAATATACAATCAGACATAAACTTAGGATTGTGGATCCCATTAAATTTGAGTCTGCTACAGGAACCCTTTTTCACAACTCCATTTGACCCATCCCTACATTCATTGGAACAATACAATGATATCCTTCACAACCAGGATAGGCCATCTACCTCTCCCACTTGTTACCTGTTCTATTAGGATTGTGGATCGCATTAAATTTGAGTCCGCTACATGAACCCTTTCTCACAACTCCATTTGACCCATTCCTACATCCATTGGAACATTCAATACAATGATATCCTTCACAACCAGGATAGGCAATCTACCTCTCCCGCTTGTTACTTGTTCTATTAGGATCACATCCACAATAGTTGTTTGTACACGATCACATCCCCCTCTTTCGAGTGGTGTGGTGTGCATCGTTCCGTAGAAAGTCTTATTAACCTATCAAAAACACCACAAGATAACTCAAATCGCACAAAACATATATGCAGTTGTTTAGAGGGTTGGAATTAGAACCAAGGCTCACTTCCAAAATCAACTAATGCAGCCCAGAGAACTACAAAACTGCATGTGAGTATCCCAATTTCTTGATTCTGACAGAGTTTTCTATACATAACAAAATATTTGGCAATATGCACTACTACCCCAAATTTCTCTTCTAACATTTACCCCCTTGTTGGAGTAGGAACTTGCACCGGAAGGTGTTTTTTCATGGAAGACACAGCATCTGACCAAACTAAACATGTGAATAGATAAATTTAACCCTTCACTCGAAGAATAGATGAAATGTAGAGATGAGATAGATAATGCCCAAACTTCCCCATAAACAAGGGTAAGATAAAGAGGAAGGAAGAAAGAAAGAAGATGGAAACAAGAGAGAGATACATGTAGCACAGAATTGGCTCCATTAGGGTCCCAGTTGCTTCCATCTATCTATTATCCAAATCCCCATCACCACCTTCAGAAAATCCTTCCCCTTCCAGTTCACCAATATCACACCTTCATCCCATCTTTACTCAAGTCATCCATATCAATACAACCCAATTCCCATGTGACAAATATCCATTGCAGGCCTAAACGTCAACAGCATATATGAGAATTTTTACAAAGATGGAAACGCATGTCCAGCTTCCTCATTTATCCGAAGCTTGAATGGTTGAATGAAATATTTGCATGAGAAGCATGTCATGATATTTTGGACCTAACGATTTACTCTACTCAATGCTAGCAGAAAACTTATCTTGCAAAGCTTTTGTCTAGTTCCAAAGACAGAAGAAGCAAGCTAAACCAAAATCACCACCCAGTATAGATCACATTTCACTTGGCTAGAAACTAAAGAAGTTAAAAGAAAGATAACACCATCGCCTGCAGACAGGTGGTTTATTTTATTATTCTCTTTAAAAGTCCAGTAGCGGATTCAAGAACTCAACTCAAATGCGACTTTATCACACACTCATTTGGAATCAAGTTATCAAAGGCCATAATCACTAACCATAAAGTCTCAAATTCTTTTCAATTATATCATTGCATCTCAACCTCTTTCTAAAAGTTTGCCACTAATGTGGGTCTCATCATTTTCCACAGATGCACTTGGCATCCTTCTTGTGCACAAAGCACCTTAACATGTTCTCCCGCAACTAATCTTCATTCGGTGCTACCTTCACCATTTTAGGAATATTCATTTTTCATTTTATCACTTGTTCTTTAGCAGATACAAGATCTGAAAAACTGAAAGGACAAAAAAAAAAGTCACTCTCTATTATGCAAATGATAAAGCATTAATTGCACACGGATTCACCAAATCACACATGTTACATATCAAAATGTATATTGCAATGATTAAATCACAAACATGGGATGATAAATATGTCTATTTGATTTATGAAGCTTTTTTGCTTTCATTTGAAAGTACAAATAAAGCTAAAATTGATATAAAAGCTAATATCAAGAATAAGAATAAAGTGTTTGATAAAAGGAGAGATCCTTCTCTTCCACTGACCTGTAAACTCCAAAAGGTTTTGTAGAAGTTGAAATCAATAGCAATACCTAAAGCAAAGAAGCTCATAAATACATACAGTTCAACATGAACCTAACAAAACTTGGTAATTAAATGTGACATAAGAGTGGGAAGGATCGAGAATTTAGTACAGCATAATTACCATCAGGGGTCTCCTTCTCGTATTTTGTCTCATTTGACATATTGAAAACTCCTTTTATATTGACAGCTGTAAATAAGGAGAAGAAACATAATAAATACTTACAAAGTTAGGATAGAGCATATAAAGTTGCTCTTGTCAACTGAAAAGAAAATACCAGAGCGTTCCGATAATGGGAAAAAATGAGCGAGAAACATTATAATTCGTCCACAGAACACCACATCATTTGCCTGCAAAATAAGATCATCTGCATAAATGAGAAGTTTGACATTTTACCAGCAATTAGTTATAGGAAATATTTTTCTAGATCAGTATAGTGAAGCAAAGCGGCACATAGCAAGGCACCACACTGCTTTTCCAAATAACCAAGACTCCAGTCATTGAGTGAGTGTTGTGATAAGTTGTTGCATACATCCATTTTCACCAGATATCATATATATGAAACTTGCAGCATACAAGCAGCATGCGCTGTGCATTAAATTGAGATCTACAGCAGGTTTTGGGTTTTGAGACACTACCTATAGGTATAATTATTATCAAGAGCATTTCATTATGTGGATAAAACAGAGTTGTCATATTTATTGGAAAGAATATCACTCTAAAATATAAGTAGGAATAAGACATGCATAATTTCCCCAAAAACCCACAAAAAGAGAGAGAGAGAGAAACCAACAGATTGTCCAACATTACCTCCGGGAGATGGCGACAGAGGTAAGCATTACATTACAATTGGCAGAAATCGAAAGCGATCGAAAGACAACAAAACCAAGGTATAAAAAATATAAAGAACCACGAGCATTCTAAAGAGCCAAACCTTTGACAACCGACGAAGAAGTTGATTGCATGTTCTCAACATCACAAGCTTTCCTCTTGCAAAAAGCTCTGGCTGTATAGAAAAAGAACTTAAACTTCATCATGAGCAAAAGACATGCAACAAAACGTACAAGTAAATACATCGGCCGTGTACATATGTATAGTAGTAAATATGTCATAAGCGCAATCACAGTATCACACACCTTCCCAAGAACATCTTGTTTGCTCTCAATATATGCAAAGACATCTTTACAGTTTCTCATTGTGGACATTTCTGTCAAGTCTTCTAAAAGCTGGAATATCATACCACCTTCAACATGTTCTTTCTCACATAGATACAAAACAATGTCTGGACAAAGAATATAAGAGCATTAGAGAGAGTCTGACAACGAGTCCATTAAAGAGGGAGGAGAAAGAGAAATGGAGGGTAAGCAAATCTTTCTTCTTTGAATTGTGTTTCATTAAATTTATACATATTTGTTTTCTAATTTAATAAGTACATAATATTGCATATCATTACATGGTAAATGCCAAGCAGACAGCCATCACATGAATGATGTCTACAGTGTGCAGAAAAAAAATTATCAAAAATCAAATGGAATAAAATGTAGAAAAGAAGAGTGTACATCCATGGAATTTCTCTTTATATCCAATGCAATCAAATAAACTTAGTCAATAAAAATGGATGACAACCATTTTCACATCATGTCCGATTTAATTCCATTCAGGAAAGCAGGCTATTGACCAATATTTTCTTTTCTATTTATGAGCATTAACAACACAGCACAGGAACTCTGTATTTTACGCTTCACTTCTCCCACCCCCAATTATAACATTATAACTTGAGCAGATTACAAAGACATCCCTGAGGTAACTCACTATTATGGAGACAAATCCTTCATTTTAAAAAATTACAGAAACCTATATCAAAGAATAAATATACGTTTCCATTTTTACCCTTTTGTTGTCTGATGTTAGATTTGCATTATTTTGTTTATCTTATTTTTATTTTTATACAAGCATATTTTTTTAGCTTACAGTTTTTATCTTTCCCTCTTTTTGCATAAATATTTAGGCTATGTTTGATAGCCCATCATGGAAATGGTTGTTTGATGGGTTTAATTTGCCATAGAAAATTAATTCCACCCACCCCCTGTCAACACGGTTGATTTTGGTTTTGAATGCCTCTCCAAGTGAGGGTTCCTTCGATTTATAGTATGAGAACTTCTAATTACAAGGCTGAAAATCAGCCATTACAATGGTCTCGCCTACCATCACTCCAATTTCACTAATCACGTGCACTAATCACAGATTATACACTAATCACGTGTATTAATACATATTAATTACATATATACTAGCATCCCCCCTCAAATTGATGCTGGTCAATCAAGAAGCATCAATTTGCTCACAAGAAATTGATGACGATGTCGAGTCATTGCTTTTATTAAGATGTCAGCTATCTGAAGAGCGGTGGAAATATGAGGAAGAGTAATGACACGAGTATCCAAGACTTCCCGAATAGAATGACAATCCACTTCAATATACTTAGTACACTCATGGTAAACTGAATTAGCAACAATCTGAATGGCACTCGTGTTATCAGCGTGGAGTGTAGGACCAGATTGAGGAAAACCAAGTTCAGCCAGAAGACCACGAAGCCAGATAATCTTGGAACAAGCAACAGACATCGCCCGATATTCAGATTCAATTGATGACTTAGAGACACGATCTTATTTCTTACTTTTTCAAGAGATCAGAGAAGTACCAAGAAACGTGCACCACCCCGTGATGGATTGTCGGGTGTCACAACAACCAACCCTATATGCATCACTATAAGCAGTGAGATAAAGAGAAGAATCGGCTGGAAAAAACAATCCACGACTAGGTGTGCCTCGAAGATAGCGAATGATACGATGAACGACGGCTAGATGGAGATGACGTGGAATGTGCATGAACGGGCTAACCTGCTGAACTGCGAAAGAAATATCTGGCCTTGTAATAGTCAAATAATTCAAACTTCCCACTAGTTGACAAAAGACGGTAGGATCAAATAGAAGATCACCCTCCCCACTACTATACTTAGCATTTACTTCTAGAGGAGTATCCACACTAGATGAATCCTGAAGACTTGCCAACTTAATCAGGTTTAGCATGTATTTATGTTGATTCAAGAAAATATCAGATGAATCGGTGAGAACCTCCAACCCTAAGAAATATGTAAGAGATCCAAGATCCTTCATATGAAAAGAGGCCTGAAGATGCTATTGTAGATAGGTAATCAATGCGGAATTCATCCCATTGATAACAATATCATCAACATAGACGAGGAAAAGAACAATACCAATAGAGCTCTTGCGAAGGAACAGGAGGAGTCATACTAGCTCTGCTGAAAGGAAAAGTGAAGCAAGGTAGATCGAAATTTGTCAAACCATGCCCGTCGAGCTTGTTTCAGCCCATATAATGAGCGCTTCAACTTTCAGACTTCTGAGGATGAGGTGGAGGTCAAACCAGGAGGTAGCGTCATGTAAACGTCCTCTTTGAGGTCACCATGGAAAAAGGCATTTTTTACATCCATTTGATGAAGCGGCCAACGTTGAGAAGCAGTAATAGAAATAACTGTCTGCACCGTAGTCATCTTTGCGACCAGAGCAAAAGTCTCCTCATAATCCACACCATACTCCTGTTTATTACCGAGAGCAACCAACTGTGCCTTATATTGATCCAAAGTCCCATCAGAGCATAGTTTGATTGAGTAAACTCATTTGCAACCAATGACTTTAACATTCTCAGGGCAATGTACAATATCCCAAGTATCATTGTCCTTAAGTGCACGAACTTCGTCTGCCATCGCCTCCCGCGAACATTCATATTTTACTGCCTCAGAATATCATGTAGGTATGGGAATTGATGACAAAGTAGCATGAAGAGATGTATGAGAAAATCCATACCTATTAGGAGGACGAGAAATTCTAGTAGAATGACGAAGATTATTGTTTGAATCCAGCTCATTCATGGAAAGCAATGTCTGAGCAGCCTCAGATGGTGGGTCGGGCTCAGGAGGAGGCAAAGTTGGCAGTCGTCGTCGTTCATACACAAATCCAGGCTTGAACAGTTCAAGAATAGAAGGCAACTCATCAAAGTGTGGAAGAGCATGTATCTTCGATAAAGGCTCATCATAAGTGGGAAAGAAATATTGATTGTCAAAGAAAACCACATTACGAGATATACGAAATCTATTAGAGCATGGATCGTAGCAAACATAGCCTTTATGAGAAACAATGTAACCCATAAACGCGCATTTAATGAATTGAGCGGAAAGTTTGTTGCGTTCATGAGGAGGTAAATGAACAAAACATATACAACCAAATGTATGCATGTCAAAGTAGTTTGGATGCTTATGATGCAGATGAGTGGAGCATTCTTTAATTGTATGCCCTGGTTTCTTGTAGTAGTTGCAATACTTTCTCGCACAGTGGGCAACAATATGTCCATATTCCTTGCAGCTAAAGCATTGGACTTTCCGCATGTCTCTACCCTTGCCTTTCCTTTGAGCAGCATAGGCAACTACATTATTTGATAGTTTGTCTGTCCTGTGTAGCAAGACGTTGCTCCTCCCGAAGTAACTCCCTGAAGCACACATCCAAAGAAGGAACCGGATCGCGATTCATTAAATTAGATCGAGTTGCCTCTCTCGCTTTGCTCATGAACTTCTTGAACTGCAGCGAGCGAGGCATCTGGTACCTTCGCATAAATCATATCTATATACTTTGCCCACAAAGTCTTAAACCCAAAAAAAAATTCTTGAATGGATAGATCGCCTTGAGTATAACTAGCAATGTCATACTCCAATTGAAAACGTCATGCTGTATTGTCCAGATGGTAAACTTTCTTCAGATATTCCCACATACTTTTAACGGTCTTATACAGTCTTAGATTCAGAACAATCATTAGGGTCAATAGACCCTAAAATCAAAGTCATAACTTGAGCATCTTTGATCTTCCAGTTTGTCGGTTCTTTAGGATCCGTGGGAGTAAGATCTCCTCCATCAATATGACCCCACAATTCCTTTCCAGTAATGAATAAACGAAATTGAAATTCCCAGGTAGAATAATTTTTACCTGTGAATTTCACGCCAAAAAAATCTGAATTTCCAATAGACATTGTTAAAATAAATACAAGTCCAATTGAAATAATATTTAGCAGCTCCAATAATAAGCCCAAACCCTCAGCCCGTTTGGCCTAATTAGAAATCAATTTCACATGTAGAAATCAATTCCAAAACCAACCACAAGCCCAAACAAATCAAGTTCACGGGCGCAATGAGAAATCAATTCCAAAAGGACCTGAACCAACCACAAATCAAATTCATGGGGCCCAATTAGAAATCAATTCCAAAAGGACTTGAACCAACAACAAGCCCAAACCTCACGATCGGTCTCGCGATCAACCACGACAAGCGCCGGCAACCAATCTTCTCCGACGCGCAGAGCCAGAGTCGACGACACGGAGAGAGCCGACAAAAAACAGTGCCTGCAACCACAATCTTCTCTGCTGCACAGAACTGGAGTCGATGACAAAGAGAGAAGGGAAATTTCACTTCAACGATTCCACAAAATTTGACGGCTACCACAGTGATGTGATCCCCAGGTGAGTATCAAGAAATTAGAATACCCAGAATAATCCTCTTTTAGATTGAGGCTTTGATACCATGTGAACATAGTTGATTTTGGTTTTGAATGCCTCTCCAAGTGAGGCTTCCTTCGATTTATAGTATGAGAACTTCTAATTACAAAGCTGAAAATCAGCCATTACAATAGTCTCACCTACCATCACTCCAATTACACTAATCACGTGCACTAATTACAGATTATACACTAATCACGTGTATTATTACATATTAATTACATAAATACTAACACCCCCCACACGTGCACCAATTGCCCAAAATGAAGGAAACAATTTTCCCACCATTTTAGGTTTTTTTTCTTTTTTTTTTTTGGGCAATGGACACAAATTTTATCACCAATTGTATAAAAAAAAATTAATGGACAATTTCAATCAAAAAAAATAGTCAAACGAACACCAAAAGATCCAAAATTTAAATATTTTCCACTTGAAAAATTATACCAATCAAACACAATTAATTAACAATTCCCAGGAAAACAATTTTAGGCAATTCAATTCCCTGAAATTCATTTTCTTTTCACTCAAATTCCACTCTTACAATTAAACGGACCCTTAGATCTCAATAATATTTGTCAAAATTAACTTTTTTTTAATTTTTTAAAAAGGAATAAGACTGAGACAAAATTTTAACTAAAACAAAGAAAAGAAAACAGCAATTACATTGATACTTATTTAATGTCATTCTTTATTGCATTTTTGGTCCTACAATAAGTTTGAACTTTCATAGTAAAACTGTTACGAGTTTAGTAAATAAAATTAAAGAAAAAATAATTTTATTCGAACATTATTCCAAAAATTTAAAGAGATCTTTTTTTTTTTTTTTATAACCGTAGGTGTCTGGGCCAACTTGCGTGCACCTCGACTAATCCCCTGAAGTTTACGGTCAGGTACTTACCTCAATGGCCATGAGAGGACTCGAACGGGTGACCATTGAGGAGCAAACTCAAGACCTAAAGAGATTTATTTTAACTAAAACAATGTTCGCATTTAAATCAAAAATCTTAAGAAACGAGAGTGTTAAATATTATTGAACAATAGTTTCAAATTATATTATAAATGGGTAAAATAGGAAATATAAATTATGGCTGATAAGGGCATCTGTTATAGGAAACAAACCTCGAGGAAGGTTTATGTAAATTTTGAGAAGTGATTCAGCATCTCTATAATAGTAAGTTAATTCAGGGGGTCTCTTCTAAATTTTATGCCCACGTAGTGATCTCATATAAGCTAAACCTTCCAATCTCCTTTTTTCAAACTCTCGCTTTCAAGTGCACTGCACCAGTGTTTTCAATTTAAACTGAAAAGGTCCTCCTTGATTTAACTTAGCAAAAATCTTAACATTTAATTTCTCCTTTGCCTTTTTCATTTTTTTTGCAAGAAATTAGCCAATATTCCTTTGAATGCTTCAGCTACAACTAACCACTTCAAAATCACCAAATCCAGAAAACGATAGTCCCCCACGTTTTACATTTCCAAAACAAAATAAGATAGAATCTTGTCTTCCCCTCATATGCCAATAAACATGCGGAAAGATATCTAAACAATACCATGACCTCATATATCTTCTCCTTCTAATAGAAAATCGAATTCGTCTATAGGTTCGCTCTTTAGCAACCGATTCCATCTGATGGGAACCTGATTGCTGAGAATAACCTCAGTCAATCTTTCTAAGTGATCAACTAAAATGAAGAGGCCTCAAAAGTTCGTTAAAATCAATCTCCAAAATTTTGAACAAAGAAGTGAAAAGAAACTGAATGACAAGTGAAGCAAAATCAGCTCTCAAAATTCCCACGGAGTTAAACTTCCAAGATGAACTGAGAGCATTAGAGGAACCAAATCTGCCCACCTATTCCGCCAAATGCCTTCAAGTTCACCAAAAAGCACATCCACTTGCATTCTTGGCACTCCTGTCCCGAGATTCTTCAGTCACCTCTTTCCATCTTCATATATCATTGTCATTGAACTATTTTTCTAGCTCAGTGGCTTCAATTTCATGTTGTACAACTACCCTCCTTTATTCCTACTACTGTGCTGGATTAGTTTATTACGCAATTGAGCTTTTCTCTTGTTCCCCTCCAACTACCCCACCAGGACGTCACACCTTATTTGCCAACTAGAGTGCATCATTTCTCCTTCCAGTATACTTTTGTGATTTGTCTTATATCGAAACGTTATGATATGTTGAATTCAGATTACTTCATTACTCTTAGCAGTAGGATATATAGAACTCAAGGGCTAGGGCCTAAGTCCCCATCTCATCCACACCGATATTCTTCCTTAATCAGATAAATTTTCCAAACCTTTAATCCACTAGAAGTCTCGAAGCATAAAGCAGTGCCTGATCTTGATCTCTAATCAGCAGACTTGCAATTCTCGAGCCTTTAATGTTTTCTACAACAAATATCTACATGCAAATACCAATTCTAGTCAATACTGTTTCCTGGAATTAGTTAGCAGAAACAGTCCTTAGGTTTCTGCAGCTCAAAGCAATCATTAGAAAACAGTGAAAATTTGCTTTAAGGGATACATAATCAATTACATTTCTACATTAACAATTAGCTTAATCTTGTAATAGTGTCATCTCCTTGTCCTATCTAGCCATTTACTCATTTAATACTGAATCTGTAGTAATAGAGTTTCCATTTCTGCCGCCAATATTTACAAAGAATGCTGGCTACATCTCGTGGTCAGCGTCGTCTCCAACCCTGAAAAACTACTTCCCATCTTCCAGCTTATAGACATTATCCTATTCATGTGAAACTAAATAATATGTCCAAGTACAGAACTGCATAACCTTTATTCAACCAGATTATCTTCTTGTACAGTGCTCTCTTTGTGACGTACCATTATTTCACTTTTCAGATTGGAGATTCTGTGCTATAACTATTGATTTTACTCTAAATTCTTGAAGGAATTCTTTTTAGCGTATTATTAATCTCTTTTATTGTTTTAAGGACCCCATTATATGCCTCTTTGCCAACAAAGATAAGAAAACAAACAACAAAAAGATACTTTTCAGCAGTTCTATGGATCCTTTTAACAATAAATTAATCGAAACAATGTTATAGTGTGTGATTCAGAAGATTGAAATCTACAGAAATGGCAACAGAAAGTATGTGTTTAAATAAGGTATATAGGTTACAAGTACTGAAACTTGAAAGTATAAACTCACCAAGAAGTCGAGGAATTTGACCCTTATGAATATCCCCATCTGCAATAGATTGTCCATACTGCATGATTTCCTCCCCTGACTGTATTGCAGCTGACTGGAAAAAGATGACAACGTATGACCATTATCAAATTGACATAGTAAACGAGGGATCAGAATAAAACACTCTCTCTAACGCATGCAGATTTCTGCAAGATTACAAATGAACTACTATCAAAAGTTTTGACTTCAATAAACTAAAATCTTTAGTAATAGCAAATGCATTCACAAGTCATCCAAAAAGTTCAACTGATTTAATAACCATTGCAAGTGGTTGTTATCCACCATCTCAGTCAGAACTCAGAAAGGGGTTAAAAAGCTATAACGTACCATCAAACCTATGTTCCAAATGCTGAACTGCTCTCAGAGCACATTTTCATTGACCCAAGTTTGATTTCATTTCAGGTATCTTAATTTCACGTCATCATAAACTGCAGGTCTCATGTATGAATATTTTTAATTTGCTAGTTATCATGGAACAACAAATATATACTCAAGAAAGTAGCATTACCACCAGGTCCTGAAGCAACATCCGCAGAATATTTTCGAGCAACTGATTCTCATCTTGGACTAGTTTTGTTTGTTTCTGCAACAATAGAAAATGAAAATTTAACTAGCCATGAGATCCAAAAAGGACGATAATTTCATGAAATATTACCTAATTAAAAGATAAAATCAAAATGAACAATTCTTTTCTGCAGCTGTGATAGTTTAATAAAGAGAACAACCAAAGGAGTTTGTGACATTCGTATTTTCATACAAAGATAAAGTTCAAATTAAAAACCCATGTGAATTCCTTTTTTCTTTTGGTCAACAAAATTCCTGAAGTTCAAAATCAACCCGTATCAGAGTCACCTCAGAAAAAGAACTTGGCCATGAAAATTTGATGAGCTAACGAACAAATAACATGGACATAAACATATCACTAAATTATACTCTCAAATGGAGACGCGAGGCAAACGCAGTTGAGTGAAGTTAAAGTCATATATAGCAACGCACCTGGTGCTTTATAATTTCTTGCACAATCTGAAGTGCGAAATCTTCAGGTGGGCCTGGATTCAGAATTGCTTTCCTGAACACATCCTGAGGTAAGAGGAACTATTATGTCGAAAAATTATCCACAAGTTTGTTTCGTAGACAAACCCACAAAAACAATAATAAGAAAAAAAAAATACCACAGTGCAAAAAATATTTGCAATTTAAATTCCAACGAGTTCATCAAACATTCAAAAGAGAAAACCATACCATACTCCAGAATCTTTCTTTATGCTTTGTTCTTCGCAAGATACTCTAACCTAGGGTCTCTATTGACTTGAATTTAGCACAGTTGAATTTGGGGGGCGGGAGTCGTTTTGCTTTTGACGGATTTTCTCTATATTTATGCGTTTTTTTTCCTTTGCTTTTCTTGCTTAATTGACGTGTTTTTATAATCCTCACACTTCAATATTTTGTTCTCTACCCAAAATAGATAAAGTGATAACAAGTCTAGAGAAATGTAGGCTTGTTCTCTTTATCATTTTTAAATCATTTTTTATTTTCGATTTTTTAAAACGGTGAAAACGTGTTCTCTTTCTTATTTTCGAAAACGCATTTTTGAAAATAAGTTAAAAATTTACAAAGAAAACTCGTTTCGAGTATTTTCAGTTATAATCAAATCAAATTTTTCAAAACGCGTTTTAGATATTTTCAAAACAATTTTTCAAAATGTCAAAAAGAACACATTTTCAACAATCTCAAATGGACACTCAAAATACAAAATCCAAAATAAATTTTAAAACTCAAAATACAAAATTGAAACACAAATAGAACAACTTCATAGTGTTGAAAGAATTTAGAGTTCAGAATTCAAAACTCGTATACATGGTAATAACTGATCGAGTCGCTCATTTTATCTCTACTTGATCCATGAACTAAGACTTGCACTGAGAAGAGCTAAAGGCAATGTCGAGCTCAAAAAAGAGCCAACTCGTGTCTATACCAGCCAAAGGTTCAAGCCGCCTAACTTGTCCCTCACCCCTACTTGTACCCACCAACTCGATAAATTGATTAAGTAGAGAAAAAATTTAAAAATTTTAATTCCCATCTCTTAAAAAATAAATTGTTGATCCTTCCATTAGATTCCTAATTAATGAAAACTTTACTTGCCTTGATTAATTGCAATCTCTCATCTTCTACTGCCAAAATTATTTACTCGAGTCTTTGTCAGTGTTTCTTGTTTTTCTACTTTGAGCCTGTAGAAACACAAGTGTAGCCTAAATCAACAATGCGTGGGGTTGCGATAGGGTGCCCCCTCGTCCTCTTTGATACCGGAAAATTGTTTTTCAAGATGAGCTATGATATTAGGTTGAAGCCTAAAGACAGGTGCAGCAACTGGAGAAAGACGAGAAAATATATAAACAAAGTCCATCTTATGAAGAAACTAAAACTCAGTCTTTCTGGTTATAAATACATAAGAGACCCCAAAGTCCAAAGATATCCTTATTTCACACCATATTTAATAAAACACATTGTCTAAGTCTGTTATGACTTCTTTTAACTACTCATGCATCAAGCCATATGTATATAAACAGGCAGCATCCTCCATTCACTATGATAAGCTTGAGCTAAATATCTACATATTGCCCATAGAGAAGCAGAAACCGACTCCAGTTACTTTTTGTAGAAATGGTAGCAATGTTTATCCTAAATGGTAGTTGAATTGAATCAGGAGGGAGAGATCCATTCAAAGTAATGGCAAAGAGCACCTCTAGCAGCAGTCCAGTTTCCACATCCAAAGAATAGGCTCCCTTGCTTGGGACCCGGTTTTCGAACCATCGCTTTGCTGCTTTTCACTCCACAATGGCAATAAGGGTGAAACTGTGTTGCTTGAAATTGCAGATCCCTCGATTTATGAGGTTGAGGTGAAACAAATGGACGATGCTGTCGGGGTAGCTTCCTTGTAAACAAATCATCAGTAGGCTGACTCATGATGGAGTTGGTAATTGAGAATTTAATGCCCTTGCTCATAAGCCAAGTAAGTAGCATGGCTGTGTTTTTTGCATCATCCAGACCACAGTGAGCACGGCCTTGCCAGGCTAAGCCAGCCATCTCGACTGCCTTTTTTAGATTGCAACTCACTCCACCAAAAACCTTACGGAAAGGAACCTTCAAATTGATCCATCTGGTGAAAGAAGCAAATCAAGTCAGTGACTGACATTAAGATAATTTTAATGTAAAATCAAGGTTAAATATTAGAGACATCGAAGTTGAGAAGTAGAATGTACCTATTGAAATAGGGAGGTTTTTTAAGTTTTTTGTACTGGCATTCTGATTCTAACATCACCTGACAATCCCAGTTGGACCATGTAACCACAGCAAAGTTAGTGTTTTTTATGCCCTTCTTTTCAAGCCACTCGTCATGACTAAGAAGAGCTTCACTGAGAGTAACTCCCCGATCCACCTAGGTAACCCAACAATCTGTTAAGAACAACTTCAATAGATAACATAAAATTTACATAACGCACAATGTATCAAGGCTGGGTATATTAAATAGCACCACATAGTTCTATGAACAGTATATTATACTTTTTTCCCGATTAAATTATGTGATGAAAAGCACCACATTGGATAATTGTTTCTCTTGTTAGGTATCCCAAGCAGAGTGAAGAGGTATTTTAACCTTAAAGAAATAAATAAATAAAAGTCAACAAAAATGGTTCTCAAACTTGGACAAATGAATGCATGTCAGCAGTGGTATTCCAAAGACAATAAAATATGCACAAAGCATGAGGCTCTTTCCCCACCCTACCCCACCCCAATAAGAAAAAGAAATATCTTAAAAGAAATGTAACCTCCTTCAGCCACAATGCTTAGTTCCATGTTATCATCACATTGAAAAGCACTTTAAGCAAAGAAAATAAGCCATGATAGCATAATTACGTAGGCGAACAGGCATTTTGGCAGGACAAAAGGCCCAAGGACTTTCTCTAAAAGCCCTTTGCAATGCTGACTAAGCTCAACAAGCCAAACCAAGTTGTGATCAGCTGATACCGAATTAGAGAAGCTGAACACAGACTCTCAAAATTAAAATGCTAAGTTGTATTTGCATAAAAAAAATATTCATTTTTGCTTTACAAATTACAGGACATGCTTGACTTTAAATTAATGTGAGCATATGATGTGGATAACTTAAAAGTTAAATCACGTGTTTACACTATCTACAGTTTCCACAAAATGCAAAGGACGTCGTATTAATTCCTGTAGAGAAGAATTGGAATAAACACAAGCTATGAGTTCAACTCGTTGGTATGAACATCACGTAGCCCAATATACAGATACACATGATACAGGGTTCATGTAGTAATCTCCTGCAGTGAGACAAACTCAATTCAATTGAGCTACATTCGGGTGAATCTATGCCAGCTATGATTTTAACGAAATGTAAGGACATCACAAAATTTCCTGGAGAGAAAATTAGAATAAACAGGATATATAAGTTTATTCATTGATATGAATGTCACATAGCCAGAGATACAGCTGAATGAGAGATCAGGGTTCCTATAGAAATCTTCTTTAGCACAGGCACTTGAAGAATGTATCCCAACGGTAATGCAGGAAAATGCATTTCAGCCATATGTTAATATCCATCTGATATACTTACGACCAGCCAAAGGGACAAGAATAAACAATTCAAGAATAAAGAAGATCTAGAACTTCCAAAATACCCACTAGAAATATAACATGGGAAAAAGATGAATGGTTACCAAACTTAAACAGATAAAACATAACTCACATGTACACAAACATGGATAGAAGTAGATAGACAGAAATAGAGTAAGTTATGCAGGACTTAGGGCTGCGGTAGTTTGAGCACTTCATAGCATGTCTTTACATGTAAGTTATGCCTAGTTTTTTTTTTTATTTGTTAAGTTTGCTAACCATTCCTCTCTTTTCTCTACAAGATGAAATCTCTTTTACTTCAATTATTTGGCTCTTGAGCTTGACAAAGGTTTAATTTCTGAACAATTTAAGATTAAGGGAAAGGAGATTATGTCATCTGTTAAAAGCTCAAGAAAATACAAAGTAGAGGGCTCAATGTTTGGAATTAGGATTTTGTCCTATTCCAGCCAAATATGGAGCTTGATAACTGTTATTTAGCTTTTTACAGGCCTTAATTTATGTTTTAACTTACTTTTATAAGCTCCAGTTCTAGTTTCAGCAGTTCTAACTTCTAACTAATTTAGTCAAGTCATGATTATTTCATGAATTTCATAATTGCAGATTGCTTCTAGTTAGAGTCTTTTTTTGGATCGTTTATGTTTTGTAATATTATGATTTCAAAGTTGAGTTCCAATAAGTAGTCTTATGTTGCTCTACTACGTTGAGTCCCACTTTCAAATATCTTGCAGCTTATAAATAGACAGGCACCTTGATGCTGTGTCCCACGTGCAAATATCTTGCAGCTTATAAATAGACACGCACCTTAGATATTAAAAAAAAAACCCCAAATAATAACATTTTTGGCTTTTTACACAACTCTTAAGCTTTCTTGATTGTATGATACCTACAGGGACTACCGAAATGATTCTTTCATTTCTTGCTATTCTAAAATTTTCGATAGTTTATTTCATGCTCAGGGCTTGGAAACAGTCAAACATGACTCTGGAATACAAAAATTCAAGTTTAACCTAACCAGTTACTTTGACAGATTCCTATCAAGCTCTAGAAGGATTCAGAAGAATTGAGAAGCAAAGTTAATAGTAACAAATTCGGTTAGATTTGGTTAAAAATGCTTATAAATAGAGAAGAGGTAGGATGTATT
>CAIGRB010159303.1:17130-34858 GCA_903798255.1 Fraxinus quadrangulata
CCGCCCCGCCAAGGGGTGAGCTCTTGGCGAGATGAGTCTAGTGGTTGGACTTGCCCCATTTAATACCCTAATTATTATTATACAAATCAATGTCAACATGACATGAAAAAGTGGAAGTTTGAAAATACTTAAAATTGCATAAAGATTGTCTTTTTAAGTAAAATTTTTAGACAAACACGAAACCAGTACGTGATTAGCTTTTTGTCATTGATAAATAGGTGCAATGAAAGATAGAGTGCAATCAATATGTTGAATGTCGTGTGGTAGCTTAAGAAATGGGGTTTGTCCATAGAATAAGCTAAAGAAACCCGAAGTTCAACATTATGGAAAATTTATGGATCCACGTACAAAAAATATTTTGTAATAGATTCTGCGAAAAGTCTTTTTTTTTATTATTATTATTATTATAAATGTGTGGTTAAACATTATAGATAATTTATGGATCCACGTACAAAAAATATTTTGTAATAGATTCTGCGAAAAGTCTTTTTTTTTATTATTATTATTATTAAAAATGTGTGGTTAAACATTATAGAAAATTTATGGATCCACGTACAAAAAATATTTATTGTAAGAATGTGTAACTGAAAATGAATTTGAAAAAAAATGAGTTTCAATAAAATTGTATGAAATGGGGGCTAATACTTAATTTCGGTGACGTGACATGAATTACAGTGTGATCTTTTTTCTAACCGTATCCAAATATTCTCTAATTACGTAAAAGATTTGACATTTAAGATCAAAGCCTCCTTTTGGGAAACATTTATAAATTATTTAATTTATAAATATAAATAAATTAGCGTTAAGATAGCATGGATTTATTAAAATGTGTGGTTCAAATAAAATTTGATTATTTATAAATAATTTACAAATTTTTTGTTTGCCAAACAAAGGCTAATTTTGAAGTCAATCTTGAGACAAAATAATTTACAAATTTTGCGTTTGCCAAACAAAGGCTAATTGTGAAGTCAATCATGTGACGAAATATATTATCATAAGACCTTAGAACTCGAAATATATACACATTGTTGCCCTTCGAGGTGTGCACCTCATGCTCTTATTGATTCTTAACCTTCTCGACCTAGCTAGCTTGTCCCTTTGCTAGGTCATGAGGATGACTTTTTGAATATATGAACCACTTAGTTCAGGCAAAAACTAAACACTAACATTATAAATTAAACCCCTGCCTGTAGAATGAATTACCAACACAGTAATTGAAAGAATATCAGGTTAAAGCATTGAAAGAGGAACAGAAACTTTTAAGCCAAGACTGAAGGTTTTTAATTAAACACGCATGACAATAAGAATGTATTATTTCAAGGACGATTGTAAAACAAAGCCCCCGTAAATACATGTTTTCAATAAATCTATATGCGAAAATATTATAAATTTGTGTCACTATTACAAGTAGAAGATCTTATTTATAGAATTATAAGTAACTCTAAAAGGAAATATTGTATGATAATCACACAATGAACTACTAAGGAAAATAAGCTCACACAATTAGGAAAATATCAAGAATAATGTTGAGAATCCGACCAAATAATTAAAGACGAGAAAATAAGGGTAATATGAAAATAATGGATCATAAAGAAAATAAGATTTATGTGGAAGACAAGAAGAATTTATTATACTAAACAATTCTCTCAAATTTCTAATGTATACAACAATAATCTAATTGTTATGTTGAATACATGAAGAGCCTACATCTCATGAAGTATATGTATGAGCCAAATCTTAAAATTATGGATGAAGTAGAACACAAAACGCGGCCAAAAACAACTAGGAGTGCCTTTTCTCCTATCTAGGTGGCACCGCCGTGGTGCCACTGCCAGCTCTTCGGCTCCTAAGGGTCGATGCCCTTCTGTCCCCCCTTTTGCGCTACCAGTGCCTAGACGTCGTGACCTAGTGAAAGAGTTTTGATTTAATGGATGTCAAAGAGGGACTAACATTTGTTTTGAATCTAAGTGGATTGAACATGATCCAACAGTAAAATTAAAAATACTAGAATGACTCCATTATCTTCTTGATGCCGGTGGTTCACTAACAATGGTGGTAGAACACTTTAACAATGTATAAAATTCATAAATCCTCTTCATTGTACTTGACATCCATGATCTCCAAATTAGTAATGATTTCCTTGAATATCGATAGATGACCTTTCAAACATCCACATTTTATCAAGTGTAATTTACTGGTCAAGCTCTTTGTCATACAAAATTGCCCAAATTTCAAACACAAACCAGCTGCACTTTTTTCCTTTGCCACATTCTGAAGAATCTGATTAGAAAGATGAAGATATATTTGTGATATGGCTTTAACATGATATTTGAGAGAATATCATGTTAGAGCATTGAAAGAGGAACAAAAACTTTTAAGCCAAGACTGAAAGTTTTTAATTAAACACACATGACAATAACAACGTATTATTTCAAGGACAATTTGTAAAACAAAGCCACCGTAAATACATGTTTTCAACAAATCTATATGTTAAAATATTATAAATTTGTGTAGAAGATCTTATTTATAGAATTATAAGTAATTTTAAAAGGAAAGATTGTATGTTAATCACACAATGAAATACTAAGGAAAATAATCTCATGCAATTAGGAAAATATTATGAATAATGTTGAGAATCTGGCCAAATAATTAAAGAAAAGAAAATAAGGATAATATGAAAATAATGGATTATAAAGAAAACAAGATTCATGTGGAAAAGAAAAAGAATTTATTATACCAAGAAACTAAAATTGTGATTACAAGATTTGATACTCTCAATTTAAATTTAAATGATTCTCTAAAATTTCTGAAGTATACAATAATGATCTAATTGTTATATTAAGTCTATGAAGAGCCTACACCTCATGGAGTATATATAGGAGCCAAATCTTAAAATTATGAATGAAGTAGAACACAAAAACGCTGTTAAAATCAACTAGGAGTCCCTTTTCTCCTGACTAGATGGCGCGTCGCGGTGCTACAGCCATGCCCTAGCTCCCGGGGTTGGCCTTCTGTCCCCTTTTTGCGGTCCCAGTGCCTAGGCATCACGACCTAGTGCCTTGGTGCCCCGTTTCGGACCTTTCAAAACACTTTTTCATTCATCCCAAAGTTATTTTTCTAATCAAACTCTCAATCTATGATGAAATTTGATCTTTTATCAATCCGGACTTTCAAAGCAAAATTATCTAGGCTTTCTCTATAAATCAAACTTCTAAATCATACGCAATTTGAGTCACAAACATAACAAACTCCCCATTAACACAAATTTCATATGAAGGAATTAAGTTTTCACTCTTCAAGTCATTCTCAATTCTTTTACCATGTCTCTGTCGGGCATACTCAGCAATTGTGAATTAAATCCAAGCCCTGCTTACCAACAGAACTCCTTGTATGCCAACCTTACTTGATTCATCCCATTCACTTCCAACTCTAGTTGAGTCACCAAAACTACCCCAATCACCATGAACATTTCTAACTCCACCTGAGTTGTCAAACATGCTCGAACCACCATGAGCAACATGATCAATAAGATTACAACTAGCTCTACCCGAGCTACTAAAAAGTTCTTCAATGTCATTGCTCGAATCACCAATAGCGATCCGATCACAACCAACTATATTTGAGTTATTGCTTATCAAACTATAAGATGTGTTGCATCCACAGTGACTGCCAAACTTTCTAATACATATAACCAGGACTTTTTCCGCCCCTTTAACACAACCTGGGCATCCTTGCTAATTTTCAGAACTCTATCTCCATCTGTATGCCTATACCCTTTTGAATCAAAAGTACTCAAAGAAATTATATTCCTGTTTATACCTGGAATATATTGAACTTGGCCAAGTGTTTTAACCGTCCAATCAAACATCTTGATTTGGACATTACCAATCTCAACTATTTTACAAAGATCAAATTTCACATCATCGTCGAACCCCTTATAACTATTTCATATAAAGAAAATCAATTCCAGTTTAAACACATATGAAAAGTGCAAATCGAATCAAGAATCCAATCCTCGTTAGCTTTGGAGTCACTATCAATAATCGTCAAAGGATCTCCATCATTGTCTTCTTCTACAAGATTGTAAGCCAACCTTATTTGATTCATCCCGTTCACTTCCAACTCTAGTTGAGTCACCAAAACTACCCCAATCACCATGAACATTTCTAACTCCACCTGAGTTGTCGAACATGCTCGAACCACCATGAGCAACATGATCAATAAGATTACAACTAGCTCTACCCGAGCTACTAAAAAGTTCTTCAATGTCATTGCTCGAATCACCAATAGCAATCAGATCACAACCAACTATATTTGAGTTATTGCTTATCAAACCATAAGATGTGATGCATCCACAGTGACCGCCAAACCTTCTAATACATATAACCAGGACTTTCTCCGCCCCTTTAACACAACCTGGGCATCCTTGCTAATTTTCAGAACTCTATCTCCATCGATATGCTTATACAATTTTGAATCAAAAGTACTCAAAAGAAATTATATTCCTTTTTATACCTGGAATATGTTGAACTTGGCCAAGTGTTTTAACCGTCCAATCAAACATCTTGATTTGGACATTACCAATCTCAACTATTTTACAAAGATCATATTTCACATCATCGCCGAACCCCTTGTAACTATTTCATATAAAGAAAATCAATTCCAGTTTAAACACATATGAAAAGTACAAATCGAATCAAGAATCCAATCCTCGTTAGCTTTGGAGTCACTATCAGTAATCGTCAAATGATCTCCATCATTGTCTTCTTCTACACGATTGATATTACCGAAATTGTCTTGTTGTTACTTCTGATATGTAGTAGCAAATTTGTTCTACCACTCATAGCAATATTTCTTCATCTGCCCCTTGTTGTTGCAATCCAATCGACTTTATCATTGTTGCTATCCTCGACTTTATCCCTTCCATGACCACCTTTCTTTCTCTCATGAAAAACAAGACCCTTTGTTTGGGCCTAAGATCCGACGACCAGATGCTTCATCTTCTCCTTAAAATAAATCGCATCATATACCTCGTCAATAGTAATAGTATCACAACTATAGGGAATGATATCTCTAAAAATCATATATGAAGGCGACAATGAACATAATTATATCAACTTAAATCCTCTTCATCGTACTTGACCTACATGGTCTCCAAATCAACATCGATTTTCTTGAACTCAATAAATGATCCTCCAAAGACCTTCCTTCTATCAAGTGATGAGAATATAAGCACTTTTTTAAGTGTAATTTATTGGTCAAGCTCTTTGTCATACGAAGATGCCCCAATTTCAACCACAAACCAATATCATTTCTTTCCTCTACCACATTTTGAAGAATTTGATTAGAAAGATGAAGAAGTATTTGTGATATGCCTTTTCGATCCTTGCTTGCTTCTCATTCACAATCATTATTGTGGGCATTCTATCTATCCCTAACAAAGCATCATCAAGATCTAATTGAGCAAGAATTGCTCGCATCTTGATCTACTGTTGCGATCCAAAAGCGAAATCTCGAATTTCATAATTGTCATCCATGAAATAATTGACCTTGTTTGAACCTCACTTTAATATCAAATTTGGAACTTCCAAGAATCTGCTAAAAAACCTTCAGCTATACCAATTATTGAAACAAACAAGATACCAGAATCGTTGTGATACAACTTGTTGAGAACCAGACCAAATAATAAAGATGAGAATAATATGAGTAATATGAAAATGATGGATCACCAAGAAAACAAAATTTATGTGGAAGATGTGGAGAATTTATTATATCAAGAAACTAAAATTGTGATTACAAGATTGATACTCTCAATCTAAATCTAAACAATTCTCTCAAGTTTCTAATCTATACAATAATGATCTAATTGTTGTGTTTATGAACGAAGTAGAATACAAAAAATTAACTATGAGCCCTTTTTCTCCCCGTCCAGGTAGTGTCGTGGTGCCACCACTGGCATTTGCCTTTTATTCCCTCGTTTCAGACTCGATACTCTCAAAACACTTTGTCATGATGAAATTTGATCCCTAATCATTTCGGACAGTTCGACATTGGCGTCACTATCTATTCCAGAAGGAGTTCATTTTGTATACTGATCACGATGCTCTCAAGCACTTTGGTACTCAAGATAAGGTATCTGCTCGACATGCCTCTTGGATTGCTTACTTACAGTAGTTTACTTTCGCGATTAAGCACAAAGCAGGTGCCCTTAACAAGGTGGCAGATGCATTGAGTCGGCGTCAAACTCTCCTTACAGAAATGCGAGTGGAGGTTCCAGGTTTTGATAGTCTTTGTGATTTATATGCAACTGATCCATATTTCTCCCATGTTATTCAGAAGTTACAAGAATGTGTACAGTCGGAGTTTGCATGGGTTGATGGCTTCCTTTTTGTGGCAATCGATTATGTATTCCAGAGGGCAGTTTGAGGTTGAAGATTGTTCAAGAATTACACAATGAGGGCTATGTGGGTCGTGACAGTACATTACAGCTTATTGTTGCTTCTTACTTTTGGTCATCATTGAGCAAAGATGTCGGCAAGTTTGTGGAGCGTTGTCGGACTTGTCATTTGGCCAAAGGCAAGGTGACAAATGCTGGCTTGTATATGCCCCTGCCTATCACAACCCAGCCTTAGATAGATGTTAGCATGAATTTCGTTGTGGGGCTTCCCATGACTTAGCGTGGATTTGACTCTATCTTTGTAGTGGTTGATCGGTTCTCCAAGATGGTTCACTCCTACAAGAAAACGCTGTCAATTTGGCATTACTATACTTTCGTGGGTCTATCACCTGCATGGTCTGCCTACATCTATTGTGTCTGATCAGAATGTTCGCTTCCTCGATCACTTCTAGCACAGTTTATGGTGCTCGATTAATACACGATTGTACTTCAGCAGTGCATATCACCCTCAGACAGAGGTTGTTAATCGTTCCTTGGGTGATTTACTATGTTGCTTGGTTGGTGATCACATCAAGTCTTAGGATCAGAAATTGTGTCAGGCAGAATTTGCTCATAATCATGCTGTTAACTGGAGAACAGGTTTTAGTCCATTTCAGGTGGTTTATGGTCTTGTTCTTCGTGGTCCCCTTGACTTGGTCCCGATTTCTACTACTGTTAAAATGCATGGTAAGGCCACGGACTTCATTCAACAATTGCAGCAGGTTCACTCATAGGCTCATGATTAGTTGTAGGCTGCTGTTACTAAGTATAACCATGATGCTGATCTTAAATGCCGGCATGTTGAATTAGAGGTAGGTGACTTTGTTTGGGCGGTGTTAACAAAAGATCGTATTCCTGCTCATGAATACAACAAGCTTACTGCAAAAAAGGTTGGTCCATTGGAAGTCATTGAGAAGATTAATCTAAATACTTATCGTTTAAAGCTGTCGTCATATTCGTACATCCGACGTGTTTAATGTCAAGCATCTTGTGCCATTTCGTGGTGATAATTTGATGATGATGAGGCTTCTTCCCCTGTCAAATTCGAGGGCGAATTTTTCTCACCCTGGGGAGAATGATGAAGTGCATAAGGAGTTAGAGTTATGATGAAGTGGGATCGTAAGGCAAAAAAATGATTTCATGATAACTTCGGGTTTGTCCATTTTTTGTTAATTGCCAGTCTAATTCGATTGAAAACGGACCAATGATCACAACTCAGCGCCTTTGGCCCTGACGTACGTTGAATTTTGGGCAGATTTCGTCATTTAGGCTCTCGTTTAAGTATTTTTGCCGTTTATGGTCATTTTTATTTTAGCACTATCTCATTCAATAAAATTCGGATTTGTATTCCGTTTGTTGGGGGACGATCCTGAATTTTAGGAGTTTCAATTTAAATTATTATTTGGAATTTTTCAATTTATGAAAAAATTTCGTTTTTTTTTATTATTATTTATTTTTCTAATTTTGTTAAGGTTTTACTATTTAAAGTATTGTAAGCTATTTGAGGCCGCAGTTATTGAATTGAATAAAAATTTCTCATGAGTTTTTTTCATCTTTGTGAAGTTGCTTATCTTTCCTATAATTTTTTTTTACGTCGAATTTGAATCAATTCCTTAATTATGGCATGTATAATATGTTTGCAGTCCAACTGCAATGACAAATCGCAATATTATTAAATAAATAAATAAAAACCGAATAAAAGGATTAGCAATTGCACTAGTGCCCAATTATGGATTGTGATGGCAACAAAGGCAGATACAAGGCCGGCAACCACAGAGTAGTCGGCAAGAAAGAGGGGACAATTAAGGTTGAGTTTGAGGAAAAATAAAAATATCATGCTTAAGTAACCAAAAAAAATTTGGCTGACGAGCGGCACAAAGGTAGCTCCCGAAATTGAATTTGACTGAATTTAACCCAAGACAAGGGGTTATCATACGACGTTAGAATATTCCAAATTGTATATAATAAACTCTTGTCATCGTTACAAAGTAAAAGATCTTATATTACATATATAACTCTACAAAGAAAGACAATCAACTATTAAGAAAAATAATACTACATAATTGAAAAAAAATATTGAATAATCTTTATTATTGTAAATTTAAGATAACCTTCACCATACAAGTTACAATGATTGAATAGTAGAAATTATTTGGGTATATATTTAGATGAGAAAAAAACTAACATCAAAATTCCAAATTCGAAGGACTCTTAGTGAAAAGTAGAATACACGAGATTTTAACGTACTCTTAATAATTTCTAGTCGATCAAACATCGAAAAAAGAAACATAGAAAGAAGTAACCAAATTCCGTTGCATTATAAGTAATATACGAGTACAAGTAAAAGAAAAAAAAAACGAAGGAACGTGCTTATTTTTCCGCCAAACTGTATCTTTTCTTCTGCAGTTAATTTACCTTCTCTTGTTCTTGCTTCCCATCAACAAAGAGAAGTAGAAGAGAATCCTAAAGAAGAATCCCCATGCAACTGTAATCCACAAGCAATCCCATTTGCTCAAATCAGTTATCCCTTCCTGCTGCAATATATCAGCCCCTGTAGTTACACATGTAGTGCTTGTAATATTCATCCCTAGAGAACTACTTAAGCCGTTCAGAAGCTTCTCCTTCAACGCCAAAGGTACTGCCGCTAATGGTGTGTTGTCGAAAATCTGAACTCCCCTGACGAAACACTTTGTGGGATCTTGGAATTCGTTCTGTAGAACTGCTTCGTAGGGATATTTGACGAGGGAAATGTAGTGAAACCAAATCCAGTAAGCTGGGATTCTATCCCGGTTTATGAAGAAGCCACTGAATAGAAGAAAATAGGCTAAGATTGCGACGACAATTGTGTAACCGAGCATTACGTGAGGGACAACGCCGGAGAGGAAAGTGACAAAGGAACTTCCGGCCCAGAATGAGGCGAAGATTATGAAGAAGTAGAAGAAGAATCCCGATGATCCACCGTCAAGGCCGACGGCCCAGAAAGTGGTTGCAGAGAAGGCTAAAGAGAGGAATAGTAAAGAAGGCAATGCTACTAATGAATGGGATAAAACGTAAGATGGCCTTCTATAAGCATTGTATGCAGTTTCTCTCATGAAAATGTACCTTTCTTGAAGAAAAACTGGCAAAGCATCTGCACAAGTGTAGAATGTTGTAGACATGGCGAATGCAAAGAATCCGAGCCTTTCTTGAACTCCTTTTGGTGAATTATCGAGGTGCCAAAACATGGTGGCTAGAATAAATCCAGTGACTAAAACTGCCCCAAGACGGACGCCAAAAAGCTCCGGCATCCTGCGTGAGTTTGTGAAGGATCGGTTTGACAAGACTGCCAATTCTATCCATAACGGGTTTGCGAATGTAGGAACAAGAGACGTAGAAGTGGCATCGTTTGTAGCACCAGAAACCAACTTACCTTTGGATATACTTGCACTTATTGCTTCTTTTAATGATAAACCATATGTTGACATTAACGTCGTTTCCGAATTTGGAATACTGGATCTTTTTGTCTGCCAAGTTTTATTAAATTCGACCAAACTTTTGGTTCCACCGGGGGAGCCTTCGAGTTCTCGAATCAGATCAAGTGCAAACTCTGTTCGATTCTCGTTTTCTGGTATTGGGTGCCCAAAGTCTGAGAAAAACAGTGGCAGATTTGATGGAGATCCACTGTAAACAGTGTGTCCTCGTGACAAAAAGATCATTCGATCCAACAATCCAAGAATCCGATAACTGGGCTGGTGTATCGACATGATTACTATACTTCCACTCTGAGCAATTCTCTGTAAAACCTTCACCACCATGTTAGCACTTGTTGAATCTAGCCCTGAAGTTGGTTCATCAAGAAACAACAAAATAGGATCATGAATAATGTCAGTTCCGATGGAAACTCGCCGGCGTTCTCCACCGGAGACACCACGGTGGCCTTCATCTCCAATGACGGTTTTCGCAGCATTTCGGATGCCTAACTGATCGATTAAAGCTTGGACTCGCATTTTTTTCTTGGATTTGGAGAGAGTTCTAGGGAGTCTGAATTCAGCAGCAAACATGAGAGTTTCTTCAACAGTGAGCATTGGGAACAAAAGATCATCTTGCATTACATATGCAGATATAACTTTCAGTAAACTGGATTCCAATTGCTCGCCGTTGAGTGTGATTGTTCCCTGTAAGCTTTCTTTGGCTATTCGATTCGCCAAAGCATCGATCAGAGTTGATTTTCCCGAACCCGAGGCCCCCATGACTGCCATGATCTCTCCGTCGCGAGCCTCGCCGGAGATATCATTGAGAAGAGCCTTTGTTCTCGTGAAAAACGTCTCTTCGGCAACTGGGTCAGCGGCAGTGGCGGAGTTCCGACCCTGGAATAAACTGGACCACGTCATCTTCCGGCTGACTTTGACGCCATAAGTGAGATTACTGAACGACAGAACAAACGGAAGTGACCGTGGCTCCATCCCATTTTCTCTCATTTCAAGCACCTGGTGCGTCGGAGTCTCATCACCAGTAACCTCCTTCCGCATATCTCCAACAACTTTTAAAAGATGTCCCAACGTGGGCGATGCAGCTGCACCGACTCCTGCCGTCTCCATACCATCCCTACTATCAAAAAACGGCACTCTATCTCTCGCCGGTGTAGGGGATAAATTCTCTGCAACTACTCTTGACATCTCTTTTATATATTAAAAATTCTCAACAAATATATATTTATATAATGAAGATTAATTTGTATTATGTAGAAAGCAAAAGAGATTGAAGAGACAAGCTTGAAGAGGAAAGGTTTAAAGGAAATCCATGACAAGTTACAGGTTATTTGTGCTTGGTCTGTGTGTATATTTGGAAATTAAGTGTGTTTTATATTGACATAACCTATTGAGTGACATAGGGTTTACGGGTTGGATTATTAGTGTTTTGTGAAATCAGAAATAGGATAGATATGAGAGGTGACCTAAATTTCCTAATCTTTCATCTACACGCCTGGTTCTACTAATCAACACACGTGGCAAATTTGGGGATTCAAGTAGGTGTGGATGGTAATCTACTGTTTTCTTATACAATATCTATGGCTGTAAACTTCAACCGTGGAAGTCAAATTTGTAGGTCATGCAGGGTATTTGTCAAATTTTAAGACATAAAAATTTTCAGCAAAAACATGATTTTCAAAATTATAAATGTTTCAAATCAATAATGTTTGGGTTAGTGTGAATTTGTTATTGGATTAGTCTCTTTTTCAAGTTTTAACAAGGATTATGCATTTTGTTGAGTTGTACATAAAAACAAGAAAATATCACTTGTCAAAAAAGTAGGTATGCACATTTTTTGGTCGGGCACATCTTCGATGGTCAACATAGAGTTGACTAACTATTTCCCTGCTTAGATGCAAGGTAAAGCATTTACTTCGATCCCTGAACCTAAGGATGTTTAAGCGGAGTTTAGACGAATCTTTTAGAACACTAATATTTGGTGTAACCTACTTTATTCAAACGAGTTGAGATTCTATTCTCTCGAAACAAATTTTTTTAACACCTAGACAAATTACAACTTGACGCCTTTTTCATTTGTTAAGAAGAGACAATGTTTAGTTTGTCAAAAATATATTGGAAAAGGACACTAAAATTTGGAAGAGCAAATATGACTTTTGAGCATGGTACATTAAGGTCTGGCGTGATGAAAACAAATTGCAATTTTTGATGATCAGAATTATTGATTTCTGCTATTTTACATATAAATAATACTATTTAGAACAAGTAATGCTTAATATCATACGACAACGAAGTCTCTTTACGTATCTACTCGTTGAGTGTTTTATATTGAAACTTAATTAATTGTTCAAGGCTGAATCATCAAAAAATAAATTTTATTTAGCCGTGATTTTGGAAAAAAATGTGTTTTAAAATTATATTTTTTGGAGAATGTGTAGTGAAATAATAAGGAACAGTTTAATTTTACGTGTAATATTATTTTATTAAAAAATATAATTAAAAATTAGTTTTGAAAAAAATAATTTTTAAAAAAAATAGAGTCCAAGCAGGAGCTTATATTCTTTATGATTTATACATAAATCACAAATATATATACTGTATATGCTGGTTGGTCAACAATATACTGTACGCATAGCAAAGCCTAAAAGTGGTCGGTTTCTATAATGTATTTATTGCTGACTTTTCTACCACGAAATCCTAAAAGTGGCATCGAATTCATCTAATTCGATTTTCTAGATTAAAGCTCTTGACCAGCATTATTTCCAATTTTATTCTCATTAAGTAAATTTAATACAATAAAGAAAAGAATTATGCTGTGTGTGTAAATTGAAAATTATGTCCATTTGCGACGTGACGCGTGGCGATTATAAGGTTCATTAAATATATGAATACTCGTATTAAGACCATCTTCAATTTGTACATATAGCAAAGTATGTAGCAGAGCGGGGGATACGAGAAACTACGTGCCAATGAAAACTAATACATGTACCTGCGGCATTGAAGAGGATGATGAGAGGGAGAAAAAGTAGTGTGGGGAATGGAATTCGAGGCTTTGATTAAACCAAAAGCTTGCTTCAATAAATGCACCATATTTTCAGTTCAATTTGGAAGGATAGAGTGTGTACGTGTAACGGGGTAGAGAGAGGTAATTCGTGACTGCCAGTGTAAAAATGGTATTTTACAATACTTAAAAGACAACATTTGGTAATTGAGTGTTGTTAAAAGTGTTTATCGCAACATTTTATTAAGTGAATGTTATAATTGGTTAACATAATTGAGATTTGGTAACATTTTTAAATGGAAGTTGCTAATATCGCCTTTTGCAACATTTATTGAATGTTGTCAAAAGTTTTATTTATTGCAACGTTTAGTAGGTGTTGCTAAAAAGTTGTTTTATAGCAATGTTTACTGACCGTTGCTGATACTTAGATATATAATCTTCAACAACGGTCGCTTAATATTGCGAAATTGTTCTATTTTTGCAACGTTTAACGTTTATGAAACATTGTTAATATAATAGTGTGGACTAATTTTTTGCAACATTTTTTAAGTGTTGTTAATATAGACTTTTTGCAACGTTTTTTAATGTTTCTTATAAGGTTAAATAAGCTAACATTTTGCAACGTTTATTAAAAATTATTAATATGATTATATACAATTTTCTAGCCCATTTAAAATAGTCCATCCAATTCCAACTCACAATCCCAAAAATACCCAATTCAATTCACACTCACACTCACACTCACACTCACTCATGATAACCTCACAATAGCAGACGCCAAAACTCTCAAGAATCCTAGTGCCTCTCACGAACCCAGAAGCCACAACCCACAAATTTTAACGCCTCAAGCTACGTCCTCGTGCCTCAACTACATCCTCACGCCTCAAGCTGTCATCGATTTTGACGCCAATCGTCGACCTTACCACTTTCTGCTACGGTATGTAGCACATTCACTATAGTTTAATTTCCATCATATTTTTGGAAAGGGCTTTTACCATCTATATTGCAAATAAATAAAAAATTGAATATAAATATCGTTATCCTTGGCAATTCCCTTAAAATTCGAAACCTTGAGATGAATGCCAGATAGCATTAGTCATCATTTTGAGTTCAGCTAGAACCTCTAAACAGTGTTTTACTGGGATTTAATGTGCGGTGGTTGATTGAAAGCTTCACAGATTTGAGTTGTTTTCTAGCTACTGTGTATTTCCAGTAAGTGCATACTTGGATGTGGTTAGAAGTTATGTAACTACTACTTTCCAGAAATTAAGTCTTTTAGTAAAAATAAAATAAAAAAGTATCTTTTGCTAAACCACAATTTCACAGAAAAACCCTATATTTGCATTTACATATCTTTTTCTCTAATGTGTCTTTATCTTGTTCAGTGTTGAATAGTATCTTTGCCTATAATGGGCAAAAGGGTAGCTGCATTTATCAAGGTTATGATCTAAAATTAGATATTACAGATTTAGATATCAAATGAAAAAAATTAATGTATAATGATCATAAGGTTTCACTTGTAGATTTTCAGAACAATATAGAGATGGAGCCCAGCATTTTCTTGAACGAGCTATTGAAAAATACAATTCAAAATGATAGTATGCCCTTGTGTTAAGTGTAGAAATCTAATACATCACCATTATGATACAGTCTATGAACATTTGGTTATTAAATGTATGAATCCTACATACAGTGTCTGGGTATTTCATGGAGAACGACGAAGTGAAGGAAATTTGGTCGATGTAGAAATGCTTGAGTCACATAGGATGTTTAAAGACTTCTATGCACAACATGATATGGATCCTGAAGACCCTCCTGATGGAAGAGCGAAAGAGATTGAAAGTTTAGTTGATGATGCTGAAACGCCTTTATATCCTGGTTGTTGAGCGTTCACGGAAATGTCAGCTTATATATACTACGATAATATGACTTAATATAGCCAATTATATGTAGAATAAATTTTATAATCTTTGTATCATTTTTCAGGATGTGGATGATGGGAGTTCAAATGTTTTTACTCCTCAGGTTTTTGTATCCTACATTATTAAAAGCTTATTCAATATAAATTCAGATTGGAGTATACGAATTTTAAGAAAAAATTCTATTCATTATGAATCTATAGTCATGCCAAGGAAGTAGTGTTCAAGGAGGTATTGCACATATGAAAAATGCAAAGTGTCAACTATTGCATTGGTACATGTTTGAGGAGTAAGAAGTTGTAGCGGAAAGGAGAATTGAAACAACAGACCCAAGTGCAAAGGTAAATCACTTGCCACTCAGAAGAGACGGTTGGAAGGTTTAGGTTGAGGAAGTGTATAGAGGTCATTTAACCTTATACAGACATATTTAATAGGTACAATCTTGACCTCTACAATTTTTCGAATTGACCGTTGAATTAATATTGTGATGTGATCACATGGGATTAATAGAAAATGAAATTGAGGATTTAATATATATTTGGAAAAGGGCATTTTGATCATTTTACCTTGTTCCGAATTTTCAATGTGATCAATGAAAGTAATACGCTAGAACAAGAAGTCATTATATAATTATTGTTAATTTATATAGTTTCAGTAATTTCAATTAAACTGATAGTGCTTTCTCATTATTTTAGTGGAATTGAACATGACTAATAAAATACCATGACCGATCAAGAGTTGATCGGTTCAAGATTAATTTATTGAAGCTTGTTTTAATTGTATCCCTTTGGTCCCTTCTATAGGTTCTAAATAAGAACCAGAATAAATTACAGAAGTTATAATTTATTATAAACTGTAGAATGATTAATTAATTAAATTGGGATGTGTCACGCATGTGCCAATAATATATGGAAGACCTTGATTGGAATAGAATTAAAATGGAAGAACCCTTTTAGTAAAGCATCCTTAAACAAGCAAAGATAAGAGTTCTTTTGGGATTTGGATATTACTCTTATCAATCAATTTCATATAAATATGACACTTGCATTAAGGTTTAATTAATACATAATTAATCAATTCCAGTGTCACACATACTATTTGTCTGCAATTTTGAGTTTTCGTAGAATACCAAGAAGGCCAAAAGGATGTGAATCGGTAAGATTATTTCAGTGATTATTTGAATAATTAACTCGTGAGTTTGGTTTTTCAAATTTAAAGAGTCAAACACACTCTCTATTCTTAATTTACAATGATTACTTTTAATAATTCACATATTTTAATATTCTATTCATTGAATTATTTAATTCACATTTGAATTAATTGTCCATTCATATATATAAAAAAAAAATATTATATAAGATATAAAGAAAAATAAATAAATCTCGCTTTAAAAAGTACCAAAATAGAGAACGTAGTTTGAATATATAAAAAAAATTTACTCTCTAAATTTAAAAATCCTCTTTATCATACATAAAATGCTCATTTATAAATAAAGAGTCTTTTTGGAATACTTTAATAGACCAAAAATAAATTAAGTTGTCATATATGTTAAGTATCATACTATAAAATTTTAGAATTTTACAATAAATGACTTAAAATTATGAATCTGCGGTTGAAATCAATGACCGACTGTAGTTGAATTTATAAACCACTCGTAAATTGATGTGAAAAAATAAAATTGTGTACTGACCTGTAGACCTGATATTCTAACCTAGCATGCCTAAATACAGGTCATGCTACAATGAGTTAAGCTACTTCTACATAATTTCTTTACAACCTGGTTAACGGATGATGAGGTGGCTTGCGTTTTGGACGCTACATAAATAAACAACTGGTTGTTTTGATCCTCATTTTTTTTTTCATTATAATGAGAAATATGACCGTTGCAATTCAAAAAAACTTCAACCGTCATATTTCTCATTATAATAAAGAAAAAAAAAAGGGAATCAAACATCGTCTTAGATAGATAAATTATATGGATATATATAGAATGATTTTGAACTTGTAACTGACCAAGTTCTCGACTCATGATTTTGAACACATTTAATTCTATATTTTCCAATCATAGGCCAAAAAATTAAATTGTTTTAATTAAAAACTTATTTTAAATTAATGTTATGATAACAATTTAGATGGTACCAAGTGATATTAAATAAAAGGCATACTTAAAAGAGTCACATATTTTTACTTCTTATTGAGTTTATTATATAGTACCACCTATATTTGTGTTATATTATTAGCAAACATGCTACGCGTACGTCATGTTTTACATCAAGTTTGACATCATCTGAATTGGCATTTTCTTGTACATTGATTTTAACAATATTTTTACTCAATCAATGACTAGATATTCGATACATGGACGGAATGTCAAATATAGTGTCAATCACACGTTTACAAGAAGCATAATTCTAATATTTGTTTTGTTCGATATCATTATTCAACAATCTGTTGAATCGAATTGGAACAATTACAATGCAGTGATTTTAAGAAAACCAAGAGCATGCCCGTGTAAAATATTCTGTGGTGTGGTTGCATAATCGATCTTTACCAACCCTTACAACAACTAACTAACAAACTCTATTTTCACAATATATTTAGCCCTTGTTTGATGGGCCTTTTTTCAAAAAAAATTTATTTAGCATACTCATTTTCAACCAAACATTTATACAATAAAATATTATGCATGTAAATTCAAATTTTTTTCCCTATTTTTTAACTGTAAATTGTTCAAAAATTCATCATTCAAAACATTGTTATAATGGCCATCAAACAGATATTTGTAACATGACAAATTCATATCAACATTATATTCACTGCAATAATTTAAAGTTTGGTACGAAAATTAATTTTCTTAAGTTCCCATTACAAATTCTACCAAGCATATTTGAAAAAAAAAAAAAAA
>CAIGRB010159397.1:0-23430 GCA_903798255.1 Fraxinus quadrangulata
ATTTATGAGACCCTAGGCAACAAATTGTTACGAGGCCCTTAAATATAAATTTTATAGTAAGTATAAAAGTCTCTTTAATACCAACCATGGTCGATTCAAATTCAGTTTCTCTATAGCTTTTGAAGCCTGAAATGAGCACTTTTAGAATAAGTAACTTTTTTTTTTTTTACTTCTATAAAAGTTAATTTATAAATTTTAAAGAAATTTTATTAGGTTAGCAAAAAATTATATAGGAGATTTCTTTAATTTTTTTTATGCATTGATTTTTTTTTTTTTGTACATCTTGTTATAGGCTATAGTTTAATTATAGATCCATTTTATTTCTTAAACAAGAATGTGAGTTAAATATCCAAGTAATTTGGACCTCTTATTTAGACCAATTTTGTTGTTTTTTAAAGGGCTAGAGATCCAACTCAAAAAAACAAGGAAGCATTTTGTTGGGTTTTGGGGTTTTAATTTTGAGGCCCTTTCAAGGAGGCCCAAGGCAATGACCAAGGCCGGCCTGCATTTGAAGCTTGAGACCGAGAGTACATTCACTCACAAAAAATATATTTCTTCTGTCATGTGCATTCAAGTCACATAAACACCGTCATAAAAAGTTCACCCACATTTACTTTAAATAAAGTTCACATATATCGAAATCTTACCAGGATTCGAGGTCACTCATGCTTGGCCAGTGTCCGTGGGATAACTCCCCAGCACCCTCAAGAATGTTGCCAATTCCTGCAAAAAGGCATATATTTTGATGACGGAACAAGAATAAACGGATAATAGTAGAAGTTGAAAGAGCAAATGGATAATATTGGAGCTCGAAGTTAATACAAAAATTTAGTGCTTGTGTGGGAAAGCTTAAAAAGTTGATATTAAATAGAAGTCAAAGTCAACAATTAATTTAATTGCATATTTCATGGAACTCACAACTTTTATCAATATCTCAACCATGCATTTTATTAACTTTTATCAAAATCTGCTAAAATTTTAATCAAAAGCTTTGTCAAACAACCCCTAAGTGCCTTAGACTTAATCTAAGCAAATCCGAACTTTCTCGACTGAAATAAACTTCATCAACTTGTTGGAACAATATAGTCTACCGTCTTCTTATAAACTCAAACTTAAGGAATCAGAATCCTACATATTAGGAAAATGTTAAAAAATAGGAAACGACCAAAACCTAAGGTAACTAAGAAAGCTTGACCCAAGCTTGACGCACTAAGAGAACTTCAAAACCTGCTATAACTACATGATTCAGTGAAAATTTTTGAACAAAAGAACTCCACTCAGTATGCTTCGAATTGAGTTTCTTTTGTGAATTCAAATACCGAAGTGCAGCATGATGGATAAACAACAAGAAACAGATGCAACAAATAATGTTGCCAATATGAAGAGTTCAAACTAAGGCATAAAATTCCACATCATGTGCTCATCCCCGTCATAATGTGAATTACTATGGCGTCAAGACAAACAGCCACAAAAACTCCAATGTAATTCCTCCATCATTTAGTGTGGAAGTATTGGGTGCATTGGAAAGAACAAAAGGCATCACAAGACATTCGAATAGTCAATCTTGAGTTGCCAATGTTGTTTCCCACTCATCTTCACTCCTAATCCAAATTTGATTGCCACCTTTTAAGCCTGCTCAAAAAATGCAATTGATCCAACTAGTCGGTCTGGCATCTTATCGTATCCTTGAATTTAGAATTGACACGACAAAAATTTGCAATTACATGATTGCCTATACAAATTCTCCATGATCCATCTTTTTTTGTTTGAGTCAGCAAGTACACCACTTTGACTTTTTAGCATGAATCCCATAGCAATCAGATGTCCCACTTGATGTTATATTTCTGCTTGATATGCTAGTGGTATATGTTATTGTCACTCCTAATATCCAATCAATTACATGTTAAATATCTCTCATCCGTGGTGGTCAAGTGAGGAAGTCTTTGATCATATTATGATCAGCATTTTGAGTTTCTAACTGGTAGCATGAACACTTATTATTCCTAGAATCCTACCAAACAACATACGAAAAACTCCACTCCCTAATTATCTTCTCAAATTGGAGAGGTTTGAGAAACGACTAGCCTTTGTGTCATAATAGTATAGATCTCTTGATTCCTCTTTAAAAGGATGTGATGCAGCTTCTTGTTATCTTTGTGAAATGGAGGTCTATGGTTAGGTACAATGGGCATATATCAAGAAAATAGTATCATCCTAGTAAGATGAGAGGCGTCCATAGGGAGGTAGGGTTGATTTCTAAATTAATTGACAAAGATTCAGCCGTGGAACTATCAAAGCTTTTGGATTCATGGACGCGCCGCTCCAGTAAAGGTGAGGTTCATCGAAAACCCCTACTCTTCGACGGTGATATTCCAATCGTCGTCGGCTTATGTTACCATAAATGGCAACGAGGAGACTTGTGGATTGTCTTTCTTCGACTCGGACTCGTCGGTGATGGCGAGCATTTACCTGGGGGTATCAAGAGAGTGGTGGGTAGAGAGAGGGGGGGGGGGGGAGAGACAGAATAGAGAGAGAATGATTAGGGGGAGAAATTTGAATGTGGTGAGTGGGGGTGAATAGGTAAATTAGGTTTAATTAAATTAATTATTAAAACCTAATTAACACCTGATTTGTGAAATAAAAATTAATCCACCTGATTTTTGAAAATTAGTCTTTAAACGTAGGTTTCTATGTAATTATCTCCAACTGATTTGTCAATAAGTCGAGCTTGGATTGGCTTGTTGACCAAGAAACCAGGCTTTACTTTGTCCACGTAAGAGTTTTTGCAATTTCTTTTTAATTTACAGATGTCTTAAAAAAATGAGATACAACATAGCATAGGACTCGAGCTTGATTCGACATGTCAAGTTCAAAATCGATCTTGACTCATGAATATGCTGTCAAGTCAGCCATGGATTGAGTTCTCATGAATCAGCTAGTGGATCGGCTGCTTATGAACCCTATGTTCGAGAAACTTGGAACATGCGTACTTGTTTTACTTGTAAGTAAGAAGTTGCACATATTGATTCTCTCCTTTTAACTTATAATAAATACACGCTCAAAATTGGGCCTACGCTAAAGATTAATGAACTTGATTAATGTCATTTCGAAATCCCAAGGACTTATTCATGATAAACCCCACATAAAATTGACGTGAATGGCACTGCGACGAAGGTAGTTTCAATTTGTTGCAAGAGCCCATCACTGAGATGAGATTAACTTGTTCCATATGATACAAGACTATCACTTGACAAAAATGACACTAAGATGAGGTAACCAACTTGTAACTTTCACCGTATGATACGAGGCAGCCACATCCCTTGCCATAAATATTAAATGGAAAGAATACGTAACTACAAAGATTTCACGGCATACTTTCAAAAATAAGAAATTTATAAAAAAGTTTCAAAAATCAGATAATCACATTTATGACCACTTAATATCAAGTCAATGTCACAATAACCGATCAATAATCACAATAATGCACAATTATGATCACAGTCCCAAATCATATGAGCACGATGGCCATAAAGACACAAATTGTGAGTCACAATTGCAAATTAGTCGCAATCACACATTTTTAGATCACATATTATTTATTGACCATAAATTATTTATTTATATTGGTCACATATTATTTATTCATCACAAGTTAACAATTTTATTGAAAACAATCACATAAATAATTGATCACCACGTTCTTCACCCCATCCCACCCTACCACCACCGCACCAATTGAATGCCATGCCATCTCATCACTATCGCCAGCAACACCACTACCTACACCACCACCACAAACCACCACAACTACCATTTGCAAATTACCAGCAAAAACACCCCAAAACTTCGACCATGTAAATCGAATCAGACGCAGATTGGAGGAGCAACAACATAGCTTCACATCAAAGCTCATTGGTTGCTACACAGCAGGGCTATTTCGCGCATAGGTGATGATCGTCACTGCATGGCAGTGAGATGTTTTGTGATCAAAGAATGAGGAAAGTGAGAAGTTTAGTGACCTTTTGTTTGAATAGAAAATGAATTAGGGTTACAAAGTGGGGTGGGTGGAGAGATATATCTGATTTTTGAAAGAATAAAATTAAAATTTGATTTTTGAAATGATGAGTTAAAATGTAGGGCTAGATGTAATTTTTTCATATTAACACCATGTTTGATATCTATTTTTCTAAAATATATTTTTCTCTATTTTATTTTCAACCACACATTCTTCAATAAAATAATATTATACGCAAAATTCAAATTTATTTATTTATTTATTTTTAATCACATATTTTTCATCAAAATACTATTTAAAATGCATTTAATATGGCTCACTAAGATGATGTATACTTGTAAGTCACAGCCTATCTCTTGACATAAATAGCACTAAGATGATGTAAACTTGCATCTTGTCACGATCCTTTGACGCTTAAAATATTAAGGATACGGACTTGAAGAGTTGAGAGTAGGGGCGTTCTAAATTTGAATTGATATAAGGTTTAATAGGTGTTTAACAAATTATTAGTTCAGAATTTTCAAGTTAATAATTTTATTTTTTATTCCTTCAATGTGTTTATTATGTTCGTGTTTTGCTGATAAATTGATCGACTATGTGAGATATTGTACATAGTTCAAAATTTGATGTTGAGTTCTTGACCTTTTTTCTCTTTTACCATTGATTTTTTAGCGTAAACATGGAACACGTGCACTACCGCCCATATTAAGTATACTTCTGTGCATGAGAATGGGTAAATTACTAAATTGTGAGGAGAAGAATATGTTAAGATTTGGGGGTTCCATCTTAAAAGATCGACCTTATTAAGAGAAGTGGTTCAAATCTCTATAAATTGGTGTATGTTTTCATATTTATTCGATGTGAGATTTTATCTCTTAATAGAGTATTTTTGATTATTTTTTTTTTTTTGTGTGTGTGTGGGGTGGAGGTCGGGAGGGGTAAGTTGGCCATTTAAAAGAAATGACAGTTTTTAAAGATTTAAGAAAGTGGAATTTTTGATGTTCTTCTTCCTCGTTTTATTTTTCTGGCGAAGAGAGGGGCTGCGGGACGCCATGGAATAAACATATATTATTTTGATTCAAAGCATTTCATTTTCATTGTTATAATTGAATTTATTTATGACCCGTCATAAAATATGAAAAGATAAATTGTTAAATGGTTCTTCACCCGTTTGTATAATTCTCCACGACTCGAAATGTGTCGACAAGTTACGGTTACTCGATTCAAAACTATTAAACGCACTTCAGTCGACTATTCAAGATTTTTAACAATTCATAAGAGTGTCCACAAACGTCACAAATTTGATCAAGATTCCCTACAAATTTAGAAGTCTGAAAACAATCACGCGTAGCTTTTCTTAATTGGTATTTCAATTCGTAATGATTTTTTAAAGTCAACAACGATAAACAAAAAATTATGGATTGTCATAATTAAACAAAAAATTGTTTAATTATAGAGTAACAATGTTAAACGTTAATCACCTGTGACAGATTGGTAATTTAATTATGAGTTTATTTTGCTTAAAAAAAAACTATGACTTTATCTAAGAAATTTTCTAAGTAAATTAGCTTCTAATTTATAATTAATCTGAAATTTGAAGTTAATCAAGTAGATTAAACCATCTGTGCTTAAAATTTTTTGTTGATAACAAAAGTCCCTAATTGTTAAAATGCTCATTCTAGAATTTTTAACGTGAAGAAACTCGATGTTTCATCACAATTAAAATAAATTGTTACTTTTATATTAGCCCCTGTTTGAAATTCATTTTAACGATTTTTTTTTTTGTTGAGAAAATAAGTTTCAGAATGGTGATTTTTTTTTAAAGAATATATAGTTAAAAAAAAAAGAAAAAAAATAGATTTACGGGTAAAATATTTTATTTTGTGAATATGTGATCGAAAATAAATTAAAAAATAATAATTTTAATTTAATGAGTATCAAACGTGGGCTAATTTTGGACATATCTCAACTCAACTAATAGATTACTTGTTAAAGCATGTTTGTGTCACATTTTTATTTTGAGATTGCATTTTGAAATAGTTGATTGTTGAAGAATATGTAATTAAAAAGTAAGAATAAATTTTAAGATTACGTGTAATATTATTTTATTAAAAATGGTATGATTAAAATAACAAGAGAAAAAAAAAATTTTAAAAATTTAATTCCTGACAAATTAGAGAAATTATACTTTACTTGGCAACAGAGACAAGACAGGAAAACTAGATGGACCCGCTCATAAAGCCGATGGAGATGAGGTGTGATTTGACTGTGCAATTCCTCACTTACATGTTACAGTTGCTGTAATTTGGCTGACACGTGTACTATTGGTATCATCAACCGGGCCCCATTGTACACCACCCACTAAACTTATTGTGGGCCCTGCATACCCAAAACTCATTTTTTCTCCTTGGCCCGTTTTTTTTTTAACAAATTAAATGGGTTATTTCCGATGCAGATTCCTTTCTTCACAAGAGATGCTTTCACAATTGGCACAGTTTCCCAACCCTACTTTCACTTTGCTCAGTGTTTTATTTGACCAGTCAACTTCCTTGACTGATGCTGATTACCCACGATCTTCATGGTCCCACAGTTTTGCACTGGGCCCCACCACATTTTCTATTCTACCGTTGTTTTGAAATTCGAATCGATCAATCCATTCGATTGAAAAATGAGTAATCAAGTCACGTTTTATCAATAAAAATAATTTAAAACGCATTAAGAATCGGTTATTTTATATTAAAAATTACTTGATTCATTTGTAAACTTGTACTATTTCAATTTGAACGTTTAATCCTTAACCCTTTTGTTTTTGAAAAATTGATTTGTACTTAATGTCCTTCAATTTCCTTTGACATAATTATTTCGAGACTGAATAGAGGTATGGGCCATCCGTCCTAAGTGGGGATCGATATTTACAAGAAGGAAGATATGTTCAAAATACTTCACCTCAATATACTTCTAGAATACAAATTGTCGAGTCGTCGAAAACTCTAAATATTCACTAAATCAGGAGGTAATCTACTAGGGGTGAGGGGGGTTCTGATTGTCATGGGATCCTAAGTGGGATCAATCATTGTCTGTTTATTATAACATACAACTGAATGATGACATATTTAGAATATTTGTCTCTGACACCATTGATTTTCCCACCAACCCAATAATAATTATAATACTGGACCCCCTAAAATATTAATGTTGTTAGGATTGAGAAAGATTTCAAAATTGCTTAGGTATTAGGATTGCGATCTGCTTTTAGTGGCTGATTAGCATTTCATTGGATTGCACGTGATTATCATTTGTTGTTGTTTTTTCTATGGATAAGAACCAAGTGTTTCTTTAAATAAAATATCATTATTACTTTAAAATTCATGATTAAATAAGAGCTATATGAAAACCCTAACAAGGACTTTTGCAACGATAAGATAGGAATGCACTTTTTTTTATTTTTTTAAAATAAAATTATATACATGTGTGGGGCGAGCTCGATGGATAATTGCATCGTTACAAGCTAGCACAATAGAGATTTTTCTTTCAATTCCAAGATAAGTTGATTTAACGGAGATAAATTTCATTTTTGATCGAATAGATTAACGAGCGAGGGAAAGGAAAAGAGATTGAACCAAAATTTTTATTTTGTTTTTTCAATATGTAAATGTAATTTTGTTTTTCTATGTATTAACTCAGTGTAATATAAAATAAATTTCATTTTCTAGTTTCGTTCCTGGTACAGTATTAAACAGATTTGAATAACATAGACCCGATCGATACGCAGAATTGCACATGGCTATAATGGAGTTTGATAGTGATCCCTATACCAATATCAATAGAAGTGGGAATGAGGGGGCAATGTGAAGGAAAACAACGCAACTGGGATTGTGACGGGTTTTGATTTTTGAAGGGAAGCATGAAAATAAAGTGGATATTCTCTGTCTAATGGATGTCCCACATTGTTCTATCATCATCATTGATCTATATAAACCTAACCCTACGAATATCCTTTGCAATTCTAGGGGCCGACAAACGCCTATTTTCCCCCGTCTAGAATCCAAGCATTTCAATTGAATTCGAACTCTGCAACTTTCTTACAAAATTTAGATTCAATTTCATATTTCTCGTCTCACTATGCTTTTGTTTGAGCTTCATTATTTTCAAAATAATTCAAACCCAAAAGTTCAGTGTCCAAACGAGGTTTAAACCCAAGATACATAACGTAGTCTACATGACTTGTAATTTTTGTAAATTGTGTTGAAGGGAGCTGTATATAGAAGAAAAAGGTTGACAAAACCAACGAACACTACCAATTGAGGGTGAACAAGCCCAAGTACAAAATCAGTACGAATATAAAAAGAGAAAACAAGATAAATGAAAAAATGACTCGTAATTCTGAATAAATCGAGTTGAGTGGCCCATCCATAAAAATAAGGTTCGAACACACTAGTGTACCCGATCCATATAAAGCCACTTGAAACTTGAAAGTGTTAGAACATGAAGTTGGAAATGGGTGGAAAATCAAAGACAATATGTTGTTCAATGTATCCAAGTTTGGCATGGTCAAGCACACACACCCCCCATTAATATATTCTAAAATTTAAGTTAATTCTAACCCATTTAAGATGTTCCAAAAAGTTCAGTGACCGCAGGTGAGATTTAACCGTCCGCAACCGTTTCTAATAATATGCAAATAAACCGGTTTTTATTCAAATAGGACAAAAACGCTCGAACAGCGAAATAGAATGCAGGTGGGACAATTTGCAAAACCACGCCACTGGGAGGGTCCCATCACAGAATTGGCTGACAGCTTACTCTGTGTGAATTGTCTCTTACACACTCTCCCCGATCTCTCTCTCTCTCTCACTCACTCACTCTCACTCTATATATATGTATATGTAGAGGCTTGGGTGGAGCTATCTTGCAAACTTTTGTATTGCTTGCTTCCTTAATTCTCTCAAAAAACAATTCTCCATCTGTTCTTTGTACTTGCACAATTCAGGAGGAGATTTGATTGTTGCATGGATGGATCCTTCAACTGCACACAACCAGGTGGGATATCCAAGTCTTTTTGATTCATTTTGAAATGTTTTTCACTTTTGGTTTCATTTTTTAGAGTGATTTTGGGTTCTTGATTCAATAATCCACATGGGTTTTCTTTCTTTAATTATAATTCCTTTGTTGTTGTTGTTGTTGTTGTTGTTCAGGAAATGGGTTCCCAAACACTAGAAAGCATGTTGGTTTGCAGCGCAAAACCACAGCAAGAAAAGAAGCCAAGGCCTAGTGAGCAATCCCTAAGATGCCCTAGATGCGACTCTAACAACACCAAGTTTTGTTATTACAATAATTACAGTCTTTCCCAGCCAAGATACTTCTGCAAGTCATGCAGGAGATATTGGACTAAAGGTGGAACATTGAGAAATGTTCCAGTGGGTGGAGGGTGCAGGAAGAACAAAAGATCATCAGCAAAGAGAAGTCAAGATCAACCATTGACAACAAATTCCTCTAGTCCTTCTAGCTCTTGTTTTACACCTCTATCCTATGACTCCAATGATCTCAGCCTTGCAATTGCCAGGCTTCAAAATCAGACCACCGGAGTAATGGGATTCGACGGCCATGGTTTTTCCATGTCAGGTAACCCAAACATCCCTTGTTATGATTCTGGACTTTTTGATGAGATTAGAGGTGGATTTTTCGAGACCCCAAATGAATTTCACAATCTGTACTACGGGAATGGAAACCTGGGGTATTTGGGAAATGGTGGGACGACGAACATGCAAATTGAGGAGCTAAGTGCCGCACAAACAAGAGTGAAGCAAGAAATGCACAATGCAAGAGAAGATGAAAGAAGAGAATTGTGGGGATTTCCATGGCAGCAATTTGGCAATGGGGACACTAACCATATGAATGGAATTGCCCCATCTTGGCATGGACTTCTCAATAGCCCTCTCATGTAGAGAGAGACCCAGTTTTAAAGAATCAAGATTTGCAACAAGAAATTTCTAATTTTATATATTATTAGTTTTGCTTGTATCAAGAGGCTTGATTCACTTGAATCATTCCTTTGTTCCCCTTTTTCTTTTTTTGTTCTTTTCTCTAAACTAATGGAATTTCATATCTTTTTCTTCTTTTATTCAAAGTAAGAAACCATGCTGTATTTTCTATTTTGTCTGCTTATTTTGAGAATCGACAATTATGTTTCATAGTCCCTTCCCAGTCTGAACACTTTGACTTTTGAATTAGTACTCGATAATGGCGGTATTTGTTCAATGAAATGTTTAGTATATATTATTAAATAGTAGCCTGGTAAGAAATGGATGATACAATCTTTTCTATACTTTAATCCGATTCTATTATACCAACCACGACTTTAGAGAATTGCTAGTTTTCAAGATATTCTTTCATGATTGTGTCTTAGATCTTGTGATTATTAAAATGTGTAATGAAGGAATAATTAAATGATAATTTAAATGGGGTCAGTTCTCTTATCCCTAAGTTTTACAATTTCAGCGAGAAAAGAGCACCAATGTCAAGATACGTGTTCAGCTCTTGCCGGACCAAATCTTTCGAAAGATTTGGGCGTGAAATGTTGAGCTTATAATATTACAATCTAGCTTGAAAATTGAATAAAGCTATTTAGTACTAGTGCTATATGATAAGTGCAATTAAATAGATATTTTGATTTTACATTTAAATGAACATATTATATAGAACTTGTTTGTCTTTCATTATTGAGAGAAAATGGAGTAATTAATAGTATTTTTTGAAGAATGTGTGGTTGAAATTTAAAGTAACTTTATTGGTTTGTGTGTATAATATTTAATTGGGTGAATATGTGATAGAGAATTTTACTGTGGCAAACAATGTTTTAAACTAATGGTAGACAAACATGGACATAATAACATCTAATTGTACTCGTGCTGAGCACCAGTGATGCTAAATAGTATTACTGTTCAAAATATGAATTGATTTCAACATGTATAATAGACTTTCTAATACAAAATGTAGAGAGCCAATAAAAGAGTTCAAATTTTAACCATTTCATAGGATCCATAAGTACAATTGATTATAAAAAGTTGTTTTAGCAACTAAAAATGAAGCCTTTGTTTGGGTTTCATTTTCTTTTCATTAAATTTTGCTTATTATAGTTAATGTCAAGTTTAATCATAAATTTCGTAGGGGCAGCAAGTACTACTCATTTATTCATAACTCATTTTTTGAAAAACAAAATTTAAATAAAAGAAAACGAGCCTTAAAATGACACATTTGAATGTTTTAAGGTCACCTGCATTTTTATTTTCATTTTTTTGTAGGACTGCCTAAAACGCATTTCATGGCATTTATTTTCATTTGTTGCTAAGTATATAAAAATATTTTTCTATTTAGGAAATTTGCAGTATATGCTAGTAGCATACCAGGAGATCCATTGCCTTCCTAACAACCTTCTAATTCCCCATAATTTATATTTGTATTTCCTGTAGTTAAACTAGTAAGTCAAAAGATAATTTTTTTTCTTCTTCTTTCTCATTGAACACTGCAAATGATTTTGCTACAGAATAATGTTGATTTTAAACATTGCGATAAGTAGTAGTCTAGCTGACAGTAGAGTCATTGTCACATAAACTGCTTACATATAACATTACTCGCTAAGACTCATGGACGTGAGCAGGATTCTGGGACTTCTTGTATTATTAGTCCTACGTACCCTTTTACGAGTTACGACCCACAATTGGGTGACATTATGGGTACCCAAAAGAATGGATCAAGAATGCTATGCGTGTACATATACAATTTTAATTTTAAGTTTTCAAATTGCATACTGTATATAGAGTCACAAAGCAAAGCGCGTCAATCATTTTGAGGAGACTTGTGCTCAGCCACCCTTTATTAACTCGCTACAATCATTTTCTCTATGAGCTAATCACGTCCAAAATTATTTGAGTCATGAAAGGCCTACATACATTTGAGTGTCTTTCAACCTTTAATAGGCATGCATAGGTCACCCAAGGCACATCATGATGGCTTGCTTGGCCCATGCTAGGGCATTAGAGAGCATATTTTAACACTTTAAAATGTAAAATTGAGGTGCAATTGAATTAACAAAGAAATGCTTTACTTTTATTTATTTTGTCCTTTGACATTGCATGGCGGCTATTGTAATTATAATCATGCTTGGTGTACGATCATGAATGCCAATCTTGTTGACAACATACCACGTGATAAATTATCATTGAACAGTTTGAAAAATAACTTATTTTTGCGATCATCATTTTTTTTTTTTTTTGACAACTCATACATTTTCAACTACATTTTCATCCATGGTTATACAAACAGATTAATTCTTGTAATTAAGGTCACAATCAAACATAATTAGGCAAATTAAAGATATAATTAGCCCATGTTTGGGTTCCATTAATCAAGAAATACATTTTTCTCTCTTATTTTCAATTACACATTTTCAATAAAATAATATTACAGTAAACTTAAAAATTTTCATTATTTTTTAACACCACATTCTCCAAAAAATACTATTCCAAAACTCTTTTTTTTTAAAAAAAAAAAAACACACACACACACACACAAAATGAGGCTCCAAAAGGGGCTTAGTTTGAACTGACAAAAGTTGCCAAAAATTTATGAATTCTCCAATAACTTAGTACTAAAATAAATGCAGAATCCCAAAAATGCATCACCATTGACAAATTAACAACATGGAAACATTGCCGCGCTGATATTAGTGTAGATGTAGGAGAGTCAGGACCCGACAAAAAATAAAATAAAATAAAATTGGATGAATATGTGAAGAAAAACTCAAAAAAAAAAAAAAAAAAATAATGGAAAAAAGCTAAATGTTGGTGGGGCTGACCTCTCTGAATACGCCCCTGAGTTGATATATCAATTGAAATGTATATATTTCCATATTTGAGAAAATCAATTTGAATAACTAATCATTTACAAGAGAAATGCTAGATGGCATGACTGCCCCCTCACATAGGGGGTGGGGCTCGCAATTTTAAAAATAGCGGGTCCCACCCCCATGTGACGGGGTTGTCAAACTGAGTGTACACCTTAGTGTACATTCAGAAGGTATTTGGTGGGGGATTGAAATTAGATTATGATAGAAGTTTTTGAAATGTGTGGCTGAAGAGTTGTGAGACTCATGAGAGATGTGGTTAATGTCGATTGTTTGACTTTGACTCAGATTAAAATCAGATTTTAATTCAAAACAAAAGGCCCTCAGCTTTATTCTCATTTACAAATCAAGGGGCCGTTGAAGTTATCATTAATAAAATTGACAACTATTATGTCAAACATGAAATTGAGCAAGGTTGGTTGTGCTAATAAACAAGTCAAATTTTATTTTAAATTCTTTATTTTGTAATGCGTGATTTTTAAAGTTACTTTTAACTAAAAAAAATACTTTTCTAGAAAATAAGTCGTTTAAGCATAGTCGAGCAAGAAGAAAATAAATTAAAGAAATAATTACTTCCGTTTTTTTCTTCCTCTTGGGTTGCTTAGCACTATTAAGACTAATAATTACCTAGCAAATCCAAAAATAACGCGTTCAAATTTTCAGACAAACAATCCAAAATTATTTGGCAGTTCCTTCTGTTCGACATTAACAACGTAATTTCAAACTTAAGCCTCTCAGACAATGAAAGTGCCGGCTTTGGTCTGTACAATGGCATAGGCCGTTAGGCGGGAATACCTATATTTATTCAACAATCCATACGATGAAAAAAACATTATCCATCCATATAAATTCATAGATTACATGCATGAATTATAAGCATTTCAGTAATCCCACTTTTTAGCAAATATTCTTTATGGCTTCTCAAACTTCTCATTCGCGGACTCTCCTCTTCACAACTCTCGTCTGCACTCTGCTGGTTAACTGCAGTGGAGAGTCTGATGCCAATGAAAAGGCACGTTTTGAATTTCTTTTCTCGTGTATATATCAACGTGCACATGCATATATAAAATCTAGTCATGTTTGTGTAAATATATGTATGAAGAAAAAGACAATGAATTGTTAACTTTGTCACTAAATTATTAATATTTGCATGCAGGTATTCATTGTATACATGGGTGATCTTCCCAAGGGCGATTTCTCCATTTCTTCAATGCACTTGAACATGCTACAATCAGTCATGGGCAGGTATGTAGAGGAAAACAATAATTATATATTGGATGTACTCACGTCGTCGGCCTGCATTCATTATTTTAAAACTCTTTTTCATACGTACTCATTTTTAACTACATGTTCACATAATAAAATATTCTACACGTAATCTAAATTTTTTTCCTACTTTATAACCACGCATTCTCCAAAAATTCACTATTTAAAATAATGTTTTTCCAAAAAAAGGAGTACTAAACAGGGTTGAGAAAGTTCTGTTTTTATTTTATCTTTAGGTGGAGGTCAAGTTAAGCCAGCTCCTAACTCTGGATTTTATTTTATAGTTGTTTAAATAAATTTTAACTTGTACTGTATGTGTGTGATGGATTCAGTGAAAGGGCATCAAAATCTTGGCTCAACAGCTATAGTAAAAGCTTCAATGGCTTTGTTGCCAAGATGACTGAGGAAGAAAAGAAGATAATTGCTAGTATGTCAACTCTGAACTAATTAATTTGTGCATGAGTGAATTTCTCATGCTTATACCCTAATTTTTATATGTATTTAATCCAAACTCAGGCAAGGAAGGAGTAGTTTCTGTGTTCCCTAGCACCAAAAAACAACTCCACACAACGAGATCATGGGACTTCATGGGCTTCCCTCAGGAAGTTAAAAGAACACAAATTGAGAGTGACATTATTATTGGAATGTTAGACACTGGGATTTGGCCCGAATCAGAGAGTTTCAGTGATGAAGGTTTCGGTCCTCCTCCAAGTAAATGGAAGGGAAGTTGCCAAGCCGCCTCAAATTTCACTTGCAACAAGTAAGCTGCCTCAATTATGCAGTTAAAATTATAATAATGTGTTGTACAAAAATCACTTTTTGCTATGAGTCGTGCTTGGTGAACCACCTTTATCTAAAAGCATAAGTTGTTAAGAGTCTCAACTTCTCTAACGAGCAGTGAATCATGTTTTTGCAGCAAAATAATTGGAGCGAAGTTTTATCATAGTGAAGGAAACATTAGCTATCCCGATATTCCCTCACCTAGGGATTCCGAGGGCCATGGGTCACACACGGCATCCACAGCGGCTGGAGCCCTCGTGAAAGGGGCAAGCTTGTTGGGTCTTGGCACGGGAACAGCTCGAGGAGGGGTGCCTTCTGCACGTATTGCAGTGTACAAAATTTGCTGGTTCGATGGTTGTTCGGATGCTGATATTCTTGCAGCGTTTGATGATGCAATTTCTGATGGAGTTGACATAATTTCACTTTCAGTAGGAGGGTCTTTTCCTTCAGATTATTTTGATGATCCGATTGCCATTGGTGCATTCCATTCTATGAAAAATGGAATACTCACTTCAAATTCTGCTGGTAATTCAGGCCCTGATCCTGAATCCATTACAAATTTCTCACCTTGGTCCCTTTCAGTTGCTGCGAGTGTCATAGACAGGAAATTCTTGACACAGGTCCAGTTGGGGAATGGCAAAACTTATGAGGTGAAAAAAATAATAATTAATATCACACAGTTATTTGTCTTATTTAAATTTGATATAAACCCAGTTATGTAATTGAACTTTTAATTTCAGGGGGTTTCTGTAAACACGTTTAATCTCAAAGATGAGATGTACTCATTAGTCTATGGTGGAAATGTACCCGCACCAGGTCTTGATGGCTCCGAATCAAGGTAGAAAGAATATAGAAAAAATCATCGAGAAAGTAACTAATTTTCTTTATTTTTTGTGAATATTAATGATGTATTTATGTAGGTATTGCGATCCCGACACATTAGACAAAAAACTGGTAGAAGGAACCATTGTCCTTTGTGATACATTAGGTGATGGAGAACCAGCACTAGTCGCCGGTGCAACCGGAACTATAATGCAAGATGACGGATTCAAAGACTTTGCCTTCTCCTTTCCCTTATCGGCATCGTACTTGGGATCAACTGATGGCACCGAAGTTTTTAACTATATCAACAAGACAAGGTAAATATATAATTCACATCACCCTCCTTTCCATTTCTCCAAACAATTTATATTTTAGAACTTTTACAAAATTTAAACTAATTATATATATTGTTAACAATGCAGTAATGCGACCGCTATAATTCTTAAGAGTGTTGAAGCACAACAGAAATCAGCCCCCTTTGTTGTTTCCTTCTCGTCTAGAGGACCAAATCCAATTACAAGAGACATCATCTCGGTATGAGACTTCCCATAAGGATGGATTCTTGGCCTTCGACCTAATTAGTTGGATAGCTGAATTGAATAAAATAGTATTACAGTAGTACGATATATTAATTTTTCAGTACTTAAATTAGTTACCTTTTTGCATTCATGTAGCCTGATCTAAGTGCACCTGGAGTTGACATTGTTGCTGCATGGTCAGAAGCAACTACAGTTACTGGATTGGAAGGAGATACTAGAGTTGTTCCATACAACATTATATCTGGAACATCCATGTCTTGTCCTCATGCCACCGGAGCAGCTGCTTATGTTAAATCCTTTAACCCAACCTGGTCTCCTGCTGCCATCAAGTCTGCTTTGATGACAACTGGTAGTTAATTCCGTTCCTTGAATACTTCCCTATTTAATGGCCTATAATTAGAGGGTTGTGATTATTGAGAATTAAAAAACCTAATTATATTCCACTGAGAGCGATCAATTAACAATAAGAAATAAAGAAACGAAAGATTTAGATGTTCACCTCAATGTTACACTAACGTCCTCTTTTGCCGCTGCAGTAATTTACTATGTTGAAAATTACAAAAAAAAAAAATCGTACACCTATATCCTGCAACCTCTCCTTTTTTTTTTTTAATTATTATTATGATGGTAGTACAAAAGCACAATGATGGTTCCTATTTACAAGACAAATTAGGGTAAATTCAAAATTTATAACGTCAATTCGCATACTCAGCTACAATAATTAAGTTTCACAACTTACATTGACGCTGTAACAGAAAGTAATCAATGTTCTCTTTAATTTCTCCAGCTACTCCAATGAATGTGACAATGAACACAGACGGTGAATTTGCTTATGGTTCCGGTCATATCGATCCAGATAAGGCTAAAAGTCCCGGTTAGGTATACGATTTGGGAGAAAATGAAAACATCAAATTTTTATGTGGGCAAGGTTACAACACTAAGCAATTTTTTTTTAATTATTATTATGATGGTAGTACAAAAGCACAATGATGGTTCCTATTTACAAGACAAATTAGGGTAAAATCAAAATTTATAACGTCAATTCGCATACTCAGCTACAATAATTAAGTTTCACAACTTAACATTGATGCTGTAACAAAAAGTAATCAATGTTCTCTTTAATTTCTCCAGCTACTCCAATGAATGTGACAATGAACACAGACGGCGAATTTGCTTATGGTTCCGGTCATATCGATCCAGTGAAGGCTAAAAGTCCCGGTTTGGTATACGATTTGGGAGAAAATGACTACATCAAATTTTTATGTGGGCAAGGTTACAACACTAAGCAATTGAGTCTTCTTACTGGAGATAACAGCACTTGCAGCCAAGCTAACAATGGTACAGTGTGGGATCTAAACTATCCTTCCTTTGCATTATCTACAACCTCTGGTGCTTCTATCACCCGTGACTTCCATCGAATAGTCACAAATGTCGGTTCGCCAGTATCCACGTACACAGCAGTTGTTGTGGCGCCGTCCGGACTCAGTATTAAGGTTGTACCTTCTGTTCTTTCTTTCAAATCTGTTGGGCAAAAGCAAACATTTGTTGTTACAGTTGAAGCAAAACTGTGTTCGAGCAGGTTGTCTGGTTCTTTGGTGTGGGATGATGGAATGTATCAAGTGAGGAGTCCAGTCGTTGCCTATGCTGCCTAATGTTTTAAGTGTGATTTTTATGTTCATTAATTGATATTTTTTCCACTTATATGTCAAGGATTCTATAACTTATGAATAGTTGCTCAAAAGTTGCAATGATTTGTAATGTCATGTTTCTGAATATTGAAATAATTTACATCTTAATATTATTTTATATTTTATACGAATTAGATTGAAAAACATTTAAAAAACAAAGTGGGGAATTTGTGATGGGATCATGTTCTTCATCCGCACCCTATTCAAGACATGTCAGGCCACAAGCAATACTTCCAAACCTTATCGCTGTTGACATTGCCTATCACGTGATATACAGGTTTTGGCTCAAGGGTTAATCTACTTGTACAAAATAGGTTGACAAAATTTGTGTGGCAAAATTTAGATAATTGATTTCAAAAACTACTTTTGAAATCATTAACCTAAATCTTGTCAAACACATATTTTGTAAACCAATTTTGTCAACATATTTTGTACAAGTAGTACGACTCTTTGACACAAGAGAGCCACATTTGTCAGGGCTCCGTCATCATGACTCAGCACGGGCTCGGATTAGGGTTAGGGAAAATTGCATTTGGATACCTAATATTTTCAAAACGGTGGTGCTAGTGGTATATCACCACTTACATAAGGGTGTCCATATTTTTTTGCAAAAAGTGCAACTAGGTGCCAAAACTTTCAGTTTTGACTGCACACGTCCTAACTTTTGGTTAAATAGGCAGTTAAAGTATCTTTGGATGATTTTCAGTTTTTCATCCAAAACTCGTCCTTGACCTAAATTTGACCATTTGACAGGGTAAAATTGACATTCCCCTCCTATCCTTTTTTTTTTCTTTCTTTCTTTCTTTCTTTTGGAAGTCCCCCTTTTCCTATTTAAAACCATTAAAATAACGGGAAAAATTGAAAAAGAGGAACTAAAAAGGAAAAGATAAGAAGGAAAATCAATCATCTCCTCTAACACACCTCATCCACCCCACTCCACCTATGGCCAAATCACCACGACGGCACCACCAATTTTTACCAACTATTTATACAGCCTTAATGAATGCAACCATATTTTATTCAATTTAGCCCAAAATCCAAGTGATATCAAAACTGGTCTAGACCCATGAGATTTGACAACTTGATGGATGACCCAATTGTTGTTTCTTCTCCAGAAGAGGCCCAATTGTTGTCTCCCTTGGTTCAAAAACCCCAACTGTCTATGCCCTAAGAAAACTCTCTTTTAGTTTCAAAACTTTTTGCCTAGATGGCGAGTTTCTTCACTAGAAAAATGACTTATTTTCATGTTATCACACCTTTTCATCTAAATTATTCTCGTCTGCAAGTCCTAAACATAGCAAATTTCCTTAAAACTCGTAAAATCTCAATTATTTTAACTTCTTTTTCATAATACTTTCCCATCCGTACAGGGATGAAGACGGGCATGGTATTAAGATGATCCCATTACATTGTCAGCTAAACAACTTTTATCCTATGTCACAATATCTGTGAATTTTAAGATCAGGGCCGTCAGGCACAGAGAGTGAACTGAAATTTGACAAGAATAAAGCAAATAAAATTATAATGTCATAGAAATTACTATCATACATAGAATAGCATTATCGGGTTTGCAAATGAAGAAACCAAGATTCTTATTTGCGATGAGCAAAATATGCAGACATTCTAAAGAAGGATAGGGAAGAGAGGAGAAACAGCAAAGGTTCTATTTAACAACTAAGCGCTTCAAATAGTTTTGAAGCATCTTAGTGATACTCCAAGTAGTTGTAGTAACTAAAGATCATACGTCATTTGTGATCTCTGCTTCTATTTCTGTGGCCTCTTCCACAAGACCCCGAGCCTTCTAAGCATGTTGGCATTTTTCTTCTTCAGCAGATCTTCGTCAACATCCTCTGCATATGGCGAACCTATCTTTCCCGTCCTAGGGCTATAGTTGCTGTCCATTGATCCGGTCCTCTCCATGAGTTTCCCATTATTTCCGACCGAAAGCATGGCAGCAGCAGCCTCTGCAGCCTTCCTCCACTGATCAGACTGAACCTTTAGCCTCCTTAACTCGGTTTCCATTTCTGCATTGGTTGCCTGAGCTGCTTCCAGCTGCTCAGTCATTCTAGCAGTCCTCCTGTTACTCTTCTCAAATTCCTCTGTCATGTACCCAACCTTCATAAGAGCCTCCTGCTCTGCACACCTTGCTGCCTCTACTTCAGACACAAGTTCATCACTTAGGTTACCCAAGTTGATGTCCTTGATCTTCAACTTCAATGTTTCATTCTCCTCTGATACATATTGCAACTCAGTTTCTTTATCCATCAAATTGGCTCTCAAATTCTCCGTGTCGTTCTTTGATTTCTGAAGTTCCTTTTCCAGTTCATATTCTTGCTGGTCTGACATCGAACTTTCAAGCCTAGTTGTAAGCTGCTCATTTTCGTCACAGATACCTTGTAATTCAGTTTCCTTGTCCATCAGTTTTGCCTTCATCTCCTCAATTTCATCTTCGGATCGGCGTAGTTTAGACTCAAGCTCAGCCTCTCTCTGGCTTGATATGGACTTTATCTGTTCCATCAATTCATAAACACTTCTCATCTGTTCTGCACTTCGAGATTGCTCTTCATTGTATTTTATTTCAGCTGCTTCTAAAGCATGTCTTAATCGTTCAACTTCAAGTTTCACAGGAATAACTTCTGCTTCAATGGATTCTTCAGTTTTTTCATTATCTTTACTTTTGAGATCAGTTTTACAGTCACTTTCGTTTTGAGAATCACTGATACCAGACTTGAGTTTGCTAACAAGCTCTTCCAGAAAGGTAACGTGAGCTCTTGACTGGCCCAACTCAGAAGCTATAGCATCATATGCTTCAATGGCCTTAAATCCATCCGATCTGAGGCTCTCCACCGTCTTTTTTGCTGTTTCCAGTTGCATTAATGTTTCTCCTACAAGTACTTGGGCACGAGCTTCTGATTCTTTGCAGTCTCTTAGCTGTTTCTTCATATCTTCCACAATTGAAAGAGTTTCACCGAGGTTCTCTTTTAGCTTATGGAGCTCACTTTGTGCTAATTCTGAGTTCTTCGTCTGGGTAGCTTCAGATTCTGCTACCATTTCAAGGTGCACTTTAAGTTGCTTGATCTCATTTAGGGCAGAGGTTAATGCAGTTGAATCAACTGACTGATCCTTTTTGATAGCATCAAGTTTAGATTGTAATGTCTGATCTTGTTCTACAGAATTCTTACAAATCTCAATTATGTGGCCTTTCTCAGAGTTCGACTGCTCCAAAAGTTGCTTTTGGGACTCTTCGAGCTCTGATGATAGGGCCAAGAGCTGCTGGTTTGATTCCTCTGCATCTTTCAGCGCTTGTTTCTTTGATGCTTCCGAAGAGCATAGCTGATCCTTGACAGTTTTTAGATCATTCTCAAGCTGAGATATCTGACGTTCTAGTTCAGCAACTATGCCTGGACGTTTCTTCTGCAAAATGATACAAAAAGACTATTAAAGAATTTATGAAGTAATTAATAGAAGTAATTATTTTTGAAACATGTTGATCATAACAATAAAATCGAAAATTTGCACTTCAAAAGAACTTGCACTGATGATCCTAACTCAACAGTAAACAAGACCTGAGAAAAATCCATGACATAATGTCTAAAGGTTGAACGAAACAACTTCCAAAACTAATAAAAATGTCAATGACATGCTCTGTGAACATAATCACAGAAAAAGGGAACAATACAGAGTCAACGTGAATACAAACACAAACAAGATTAGTATTCAGTCTCAGATACATCATTATGCCTTAGTCATTCTTCACTTTCGTTTCTAGCTATTATTCCACACCTGTTACAGAACTCATGTTAGTGCAAAAAATATGGCATAGTTAATGATGCAACACAATGGCTTTCTGGTAATCACTAAATGAATGCAACCTAAGAATCATAAAAAAACAATGGCCACGTTAAGTTGAACAGGAGAGGAGAGCCAAATTATCTTAATCTAATTTGCAACAATACAGAGCTCCAATAAAATGAAATTCATATACCACACTAATATATATTATTAATAAAAACCTTGAGGTGGAATTTACTTTTTCTCATGAGCTTTTACCTAACATTAAGAATGAGAAGTGATCAGGGTACGCCAAGGTTTTATGCAGCAGAATTACAGATTTCATCCTTTTTTTGTTCCCTTTTGAGAAGTAAAAGTAGGTATCTAATATTTATTTTTGGTACCTCGGACACTGGGCTTTTGGATAGCCTGTGATCGGCAACTTTAGGACTTCTCTCTTTTGGCACCCTACTCGACAGATTTGAAGAAGAGGCAGCTTCATCTGAATCTCGTGCAGCTGTCTTCAGTTGGCGCACAACTTGAGGAGAAATCTTTTGGGATACTTCTGAGGAACCAGCTCGAGGAGAGGTCTTACGAGGCACTTCAGAGGAAATAGATCGAGGAGAGGTCTTTTGCGGTGCTCCAATAAAAGTTTTTCTGCTTCAAAAAAAGTACAGAACATTTAGCCAGGAGATATTACAGATTTGGAAATAGCAGAAGAAAATAATCAACGATAATCACATGTCAACATCACTGCTAATATAACTGGACAAAACCATGTAAATGACAGAAAAGTCTCTACAAAAATTTGGTAGTGTACCAAAGCAGTAACAGGATATTATATGGCTTTGAACTTGAGTGAAGAAATTCATTGAGTTAAGAAGTCAAGATTAATGAAATATAATCACAAGTTATGGAAGGATATAGGAAGAATTCTATGGATATCATAAGAAAGAACGGTAATATTATAAATGGAGTAATACAACAATTAGCAAAATAAAGAATGTTTCTACTAAGCATTTTAGGAAAGTTAAAGAAAGGTTTGAAATTTGAAACATTGTGATTATCTGCAATATATATGGTTAGTGCTCATAAATCTGACTATTTAGACAAACAAAATTTCCAGATTCATGCAAATTGTTAAAAGCACTTTCTGTTTCAATCACAGGAGCAGGAATTATAACCTGTCACATCAATAACCAATCCAGAAGGAAAGGAAAGGAAAGGAAAAGAAACACAAGCACGCAATTATTTCAATAAATGCTTAACGTTACGGTGTAGCATTGCCCTAACGAGTGACAAAATTCAGACTATAGTTCAAAAATATAATTGGAGTAAAAGGAAACAAGATTCTTCGATGCACTGTCGGTAGCAAATATTACATCAGAAGCAGTAGAAGTGCATAAAACAAGGTGAATTTCTGTAGAAAGACATTTTTCACTAGTCAAAGTGAAAGATAACCTACTACAAAAATACTGGTATATAGACCTTTCCATCTTAAACATCTAATTTGCCTTTACTAAAAAGTACATTATCCTTTCCCAATTCATGTTCTTCCTCCCACCCCCTATCCAAACCCCATCTTCTCCCTGAGTTGAAATTCAAAGAAAGAGAAGCTAACTAGTAATTGAATAAAGTAGATTAAAA
>CAIGRB010159412.1:5125-17960 GCA_903798255.1 Fraxinus quadrangulata
AAAATCTTGAAAAACCAACCGAATAATTTTCAAATTTAACAAAACTAAAATATGAATTGCTAAATTTGAAAATCATAAAATTATCAAGAATCAAATTAAAATTTCAATTTTTAATGATTCAACATGAATAGGTCCTGATACTACTTGTTGAAAAAATACTTTACTGTCATAACGATCGTTCATGTTGGATCATCATGAATAGGTAAATCGAAACAGAAACGTTCCTAAATCAGATATGATTATAGCAATGGATGAATCCTGCAGTATTCACCCTTTCAGATCAACATGTTGTTTCTTTGTTTCTCTTTGAAAGTAGAAGTCAGAACAGAATAAATCAGAGCATATGATCCAGGTACCATAACCGTATATATATACTAACGGCTCATTAACCTAATTCGGCCCATCATGAAATTAGGAACATACTTTGTTTCTACACATAAAGGCCCACACTTTAATGGATGCTTCAAAACTCAAAATATTGAAACTTTATTAGATCATTTTAAACGGATTTAACCAAAATCTATAGCCTTTAATTTAATACATAATATTTTACATATATGTCCACATATTTGATTAAAATCCTTACAACCACACCTTCCTCGACTTATATGAACATAGTACAAGATTGTGGCCTAGAAAGTTTGGAGTACTCCCAAGAAGATTGAATTGAACTCATGGTGATATGTAAACATGTGACTCTCTCATGACCATACAATCACTGGTTAACTCATCAGTTTCTATCTTCTTTATCCACACTTGCCATTTTTCATTGTCGCTAGTTAATTTTGAAAATTATTTAGCCAAATATTGAAAAGCACACAAAGCCCACCAACACAACAAACATTCCTTTGTTTTTGGTCAGTCCCATATGAAGAAAATGGCCCCTCTCTCCCTCAGTTTCTGCTAAACCATTTTCAACAGTTGGTCACTGTATATAATAAGGAGACCTTATTTCTGCACAGAAGGATTCACTCCCTATACATTTTAGAGTTACGCAGGTTCTCTCTCGCTCTCTCTGTATATACACTTCTATTTCCGACTTCTATATTAACGTGGAACCACATCATTGGAAAACTTAAATTCGGAGATCGGATAACTCATTTATTTAATTTTCATTCTTCAATAATCATTCCATCACAAAAGTTTAAAGTTATTTTCTACATGGTAGATTGATTTCTTATGTGCACAATATAGGTGTTAATGAGACTCGTTTATTGTCCAATTATGTGACAAAAATGTGTATTTTAACTTGTAAAACTCGTCGTATTAAAATTGCATTTTAATAGGTCGATTTTTGTGTTAAAAGTGCAAAGTTTGCCTTGCTCTCAAACTGAAGTAGCGAACTAATTAATACGAAGATCAGTTAATATAAGAAAATTTGTCTGATGTGGAAAAAGATGTTAACTTTTGCGATAAAATTTTAATTGGTGATCATCAAATTGAAACTTTTCCAGTGATTTATAAATAAAAAAATGTTGAGGGACTAAAATGAAAGTTTTCTCAAAGTTGAACGAACTGTAGTGTTCTATTTTTTAATACAAAACTTTAAATCTGAGTTCTTTTTAACTTCGATGCCATATAATGGAAACTAATTTATTTAATTAAATTTTCTCTTTAACATTAATTAGCAATTAAATGTTTCAGGAGCATCTACAGATAAATATGTCTGGAAAACTAAGAAAATGCATGATGCTCTGTTGCAACGGAGGGCCCGTGGTAATATATATTTATCTTTATGCTACATTTATTTATACGTTTAAATTATATTTTTATAATATTTTATTTTTAATGAAATTATGCATGTGTTATGCTTTAATGAAAAATAAATAAGAAAAAAATCAAGCGACATGTCAGTGGACATATTGGATAATTAACCGCTAGTGTGCGTCACTGTCTAATAGCTAAGTTTTATATCAAGTGGTTCAAATTCAATATTAAATAATGAAGAAAATAATAAACAACGTATAAATGTTTAGACTGCTCTTTTTAATAAATTTGACATTTTAGAACTCTTTTATGGAAATGCAAGTCTTATTATCAAAATGGGGCAACTAAGTCAAAATTGCTGAAGTTACACATAAAGTAAATTAAGGTTGGGCTCTCCAACTTTTTCAGTGTATTTCCATAATCTTTAAACTAAGGTTTTGAGTTTCCAAACCTATTTGAATATGTAAACTTGAGTCCTCATGTGACGAAAATTCAATTTGAAAGTTAAAATCGCATTTGTAAATGTCTTTGGTGATCAAAAACCTCATTTTTGAAAGTTGGGAACTTAAAGCTACACTATGGAAATGTTGGGGAGTTCAGCTCTAATTTACTTTAATATATAGTCCTATAAGGCAAATCTGTCAAACCAAAAAATAGAAACATAATCCCTTTTTTGAAACCGTTGTTTTGGTATCACGTGAACTGAACAATTTTGAACTAAACCAAACTGCTCTAATGGAGGTTTGAAACCAAATCAAACTGTTTTTAAAAGTATACTGATAAATTACAATCTTTACCTCCAAATAAAATATAACTATTAAATTTTTTTCATAAAACAATGGATATTATGTTCAATTTCCATTTTCAAATATCAAAAAATAATTAATTGCACTAATTTACCAATCAATCCATCAAAGCCAAAGCCCTTAACACCAAAGTTAAAAATCTTTTTCTTCTTTAATCTTTACACCGCAAACATTGAGAACCAAAATCTTCTAATAATGGCGCCTTAAATTTAGTTTAATGTATTTAGTTATGTTCTTTTATCGCCAATAAATTATGATTTTTTTTAAATTTCTTGTAATTAATGAGATAATGATAATAAAGTGAATAGGAATATATATATATATATATGTTAAACTGTGGTTTATGAAATAATCACAACTTACCTCCACAATAATGATGACGTGTGGGATGTTCCAACTGTTCCGATCAACGAATGTTACCTGCAAAATGAGGTTGGGACTTTCTCCCCCATTGTACCTCCGGTGTGAGAATCGGTAGGTGTTTAAGGAAAGTATGAGAAAAATATATTGAGAATTCAAATAGTTCGGGTTCCAAGAAACTACATTTTTTTCACCTCGGGGTATTTATAGGCGCCTGGTGATATGCCCCCGTCTCCTGATTAGTTGTGCCACGTATCCCAAGTATGCTTTCTCCACTTCCCCCACGTTCTCGAATGGTGATCCCAACTTATCTAACGGTTGGTGATGCCCACGTTCTCTGGGGGGTGATTTTTGCCCGTCTCATTGTCATTTGTATGGTTAGGGGTAGTGTTGGCTTCACGGTGGTAGGCGACCCATGTGAACGTAGAGAGCCTCAAGAGGGTCGACGGCCTCATTGCCGTAGGCGGCCCTATGGGGGTCGATTGCCTCACCGGGTGGACGGTCATACGCGGTTGGGGTCGATATCCTCATGGTGGTAGGTAGTCCTGTGGGGGTCGATGGCCTCACCGGGTGGATGGTCGTACGCGGTTGACGTGGGGCGTATCCCGAATAGTGCCGATCTCAATTGTCCACTTGAAATAATTATTAATACAATCTCGTATCAGATCATACTATGTATTTATGGATAATGCTATGTACACATCATTATCCTTAGAAAATATCTAATTATAAGATCAGGAACTAGATAAAATAAGAGTGCCAATGTTAGAGCACGTTTGGCTAAGTTGAAATAAAATAAAAATTACTTTTAACTTTTGTTTTGCTTAGTTTAAATAACAAAGGGTGCTTATTATTTTCAATTTCGATAAATTTAGAGGAAATTCTGCTTCAATCAATTCGATAATGATATTTGTCATGCAAAAGCACGATGCCTTTTCATGCTTAAATCTCCCCTAAGAATTATGAACCTAAAAGGGAATAAAGGATTCCCTCATAATTAATCATATTTTTTTATTTGAAAAATAAGTTTGTAATATTGATAAATTTAAAATATGTTATTTATTAGTAGATCTCGCAACATAAAAACTTTGAAAGTAGTTTTAAAATCACTTACATCATTAGTTCCACATACTAGGTACAAACAATGTTTCGTTGTGAGGCATGCTTATTTTAGACAAATCATCGGTTATTTATTCACATCGTTGGAACTAAAACTTGTATTAATAGATTTTTATTAATCAAAAGCAGCAAAAAAGAATTTTCCTGAAAAATAAACTTCTGAAGGTATTCTACATATCTTTATTTGGTTCGTTAAAGGTGCTTGCATATGCTTCAATTTTCGTCTATACATTCGACAATAGTATACGTACATTTATACTATAGTTTGTTACGCTTGTATCATTATATTAAGATTTCACTGGTAGTAGGTTTTGTTTTGATTGATTTTAGCGTCAATGAACGATTAAAAGTGAAGTAGCAAGTTCTAGATATTTTCAAGGGTAAATCGTGTCTTGCAGAGTTTCATATAAGTCTAACGTAACTTGTATTGATTCTTATGAATATGTTCAAAATACTTTGGTTGAATAATTCATCAATTATGATCAGACACGATAGTTTCCACACTGCCTTCTAGAAGTAACTAACGAACTTATCATCATGATCAGACACGATAGTGATCGAAAGCCCATGAAGACGAACCTCTTTGAAGAACAATTAGCGATATGGGACTCATCAGAAGACTTGGAACATGGAATGAAGTGTACACTAGAAAATGGACAAATTAGATAANCCATCTTTTTCAGTGTATTTTTATGGGTCCTCAATCTTTAAACTAAGGTTTTGAGTTTCCAAACCTATTTGAATATGTAAACTTGAGTCCTTATGAGACGAAAATTCAATTTGAAAGTTAAAATCGCATTTGTAAATGTCTTTGGTGATCAAAAACCTCATTTTTGAAAGTTGGGAACTTAAAGCTACAATATGGAAAGGTTGGGGAGTTCAGCTCTAATTTACTTTAATATATAGGCCTATAAGGAAAAACTGTCAAACCAAAAAATAGAAACATAATCCCTTTTTTGAAACCGTTGTTTTGGTATCACGTGAACTCCTCATCGTGAACTGAACAATTTTGAACTAAACCAAAATGCGCTAATGGAGGTTTGAAACCAAATCAAACTGTTTTAACAGTAAAAAAATTTTTTTTTAAAAAAAGTATACTAATAAATTACAATCTTTACCTCCAAATAAAATATAACTATTAAATTTTTCATAAAACAATGGATATTATGTTCAATTTCCATTTTCAAATATCAAAAAATAATTAATTGCACTAATTTACCAATCAATCCATCAAAGTCAAAGCCCTTAACACCAAAGTTAAAAATCGGCCATACCAAACCACTTCACCCTCCCATACATATATAACTAACATGGTCCATTAATTAATTATTTATTTTTACATTTATGTCTAACTTTAACCTTCAATTAATTATCACTCTCCAATGACAATTTCTATTCAAATGGATTAAACTAGTTGTTCATCAGTTGTGTACATTAAGGATAACACTTCCAAGTGTTGCCAAAATATGTCACGTTGATTGGTTAAAGTGTTGTGAGATTAATGTGTTAAAAAAGGCAACCTCATAAGAGTGTCAAATTTAATGCACATGTAGCATGATAAAAATACTATATAAGAATGGAAAGCATTTTGTCTTAACTTTTATATTTGTTGTTTATCATGTTTATTTAAGATGGATGGACAAAATTAGTCTATGTTTGGTATTGATTAAAATTAAGATTCTAATATAAGTCAAAGTCAACATTTAATTTTAACCACATATTTTATGGGATCCATAACTTTTCAACTACATATTTCATTTTTTTGTTCAAAATCTATTAAAAATCTAATTCTCCTAACACATTTATTTATTTATTATTATTTTTAATTAGAGACAAACTATGCTAACTAATATAAGGAGGTGATAAAATTGACGAAAAAAAGCTGGAAACACAAGTGAAAATATATTTATTTATTTACATTTTGTTTGACTAATTTATAAATAATAATTTATTATTTATTTACATTATAGATAATAAAATTTTATTTTTAACAGCATTCTAATGGATTCATAAATACTATCTATATAATCATCGCTTATTTTTATTTTTATTTTTAATAATCGTTTATAAATTATTTCCAAACAGCAAAACCGGAAAGACCCTTTATGATGAATACTTGTTATGGTCCCTTGCATAGTATCATGGGTCGAACCTTGTTTAAATAATTATTTAGAAGGTCAAATTTGGCGCCTAACTTTTTGGGATATGTAAACACGATAAATATCGTGATAAACAATTTTGTTGGGCGAAATCCTACATGGGGAGTTAAATTCTAGATTTGTTTGGGGAATTTTTTTTAATTATTTTTTCTCAAAATATTTTTAACTATATTTATCGGATCCATAACTTTACCCTAATCTTTAGTCGGACGTTCTCCAAAATCATATATTTTACTTGAAAACATCTCTTTGCTTATACCATGTTTGGTTAGCAAAAATTTAGTTGTTCCTAAAGGTTTTCACTATTCTCGTTTCCAATGTTTTATCGTTAAATTGATGAACTCAATTAGAGAAATTTAATTTAGAGACCCAAGTGACTGTCCGGTTAGTGTTCTATAGTAAGAGGAAAAGGTTTATTCCGTCATGCTCGACAAATCCCTTAGGTTGGATAGAACTTTGTATGATATGAATTGATTTCTCGTATCGTTTTTGTATAAGTACCAATTAATTAAGTGAGTAGACGATAGAGTTGCGTGACTTGCGTCATCTTGTGCATCCAAGTCAACCGCATAGGCACAACTAGAGATAGTAAGAGGTGGGTATTTTTTGTCTAATTATATTTTATTGAACATAAAAATAAGTTGACATAAAATAAAATAATATAAAAATTAAGGCAGCGACTTTTTTTCCATTTTAGGCACAACTATTGCATCAGCTTGCATTGAAAAACAAACACAAAAATGAATTGGAACCGCATGACCAATTAAAATTATAATTCCCTTTTATGAACCATACATTTTAAAATAAAATAATATTACACGTAAATAAATTTTTTTTTTAATCACACGTTCTTCTAAAAAATATTATTTCAAAAATTATAATTTTAAATAATGACAAATACTAAGAGACAAACGGGGCAGAGGTTGAACCAATCCATGTTCAATCAATCATAACCCAAATATAGTTTAGTTGACTTTACCCATTAGAACCCCACACAAGCCATATTTCAATAATCTAAGCAGAAAAGAGAATTAATAATTTAATAATCTCATTTATTTATTAATGGGTCATTCATACAATTATAAATATATGAAATCGTCTAAAACGTACGTTACACTCGCCACTTCTGATTAATCTCTAATTAAATAATAATAATAATATATGATGAAAAAATAAATAAAATTTGTAGATTTAATTTGGGTCATATTATTTAAGATTCTCATTGGTAATGGATCAAATAATAATTCAAATACAAATTTTCAAGATTATTCATTTATTTATTTATTTATTTTTTGTAGAATTTAGTGTTTATTTTTAGATTTCCAAGATCTTAATTATTTTAATTGTAAGTCTAGAACTTGATCCCATGTTTCGTTGATTTTGTGTAGAAGGTAAGGGTACATGGATTTTGACTTATTTCTCGTGACAATGTGACTTTCTAATTTCTCTGTTCAGACCATCAATAGAAACATGACTTTAAATAACATTATTGACCGCGTAAAGGTTAGTTACATTTTTGGACATGAAAATGATACTACGAATAATATTATTTAGTACCACTTGTTTTATAACACCTGCCTAACTAACGATATATCATAAATTCAATTAAATGTGAAATTACGCGAAACAATTTAGTTAGGCATTTCATTCAATGTCATTTTAATATCATCTAAATTGGTGTTAAATAACATTACTCTTGTCAGTAACAAGTTGATCTCCGACTCCATATTATAAAAACCATTTTAAGTATTTGTCAAATCTTTCTCAAAATGTATCTCACTTTAAATCGATGAACACAAAATTGAGTCGAAAAAGTCAAATTAAAAATTTAAATGTCATTTTATATAATCCTTACCAAAATAGTAAAATTGATTTGAGTCCATCACGGCCAACTCATCTCACCTGCACCCTTTATGCCGTCCACTACATTTTCCTTCAATATATTTCAAGATTAAAAATTCAAATAACAATATTATAATCAACCACCTTAATCCATTCAATGATCCATATTTAGACATGTGAACCATTCTCAGCCCATTATATAAAACCAATTTTCTTCACGAAAATTAACAGTGATCCCGTGAATTTTTCTCCAAGGTTCGTATGAATTCTATCAAAATCTTCATATATTTCTGCTACAGTCTGTTTTTATCGTTTGACTCCACAATTCGTTGATATCGAATTTTCTTTGTTTCATCGATTGATGTTCTTACCTGATCAGGGTGATTTTTGAGAATTTTACGATCAATTAACCAATAATTGCATCCAACGTTTATATGTATAATAATTGTGTATATTTGTATGCATCTATATATATACGAGTTTGAGAATTCTTCTGAAGTTTGGGTTCGATCTCGTTAAAACATTTTTGGAAAATTCTATGATTTTGCAGAAAGAGGAAATGGCGATTGAAATATACGAGGAAGCCATTGCAGGTCTGAACAAGCTTCTCAGGTAGTACTCCATGCTTTCCGTGCCATTTTTACTTTTTTTTCCTTTCTTACCCTTTATCTCTTTCTATTCTCACCACGTATATCATATTATCTTGTGAATTATTCTAAAAGGCTATGTCCTCATTCGTCATTTCACCGTCCCAATTACATCTCCGGATAATTAGATCATTAACCTATCGTTTTAAACGTCAAAAAATTTGTTTTTATACCCGATTGGTCCAATACGTGGGACCCATTTAACGGAAAAATGACGCGTCTGCGGGTCCCACACGGAGTTCTAATTTTGGCGTATTTGTTTGTGTAATAATAATAATAATAATAATAATAATATTTTTCCTAATATTTTTTTTTTGTTTTCTCTTTCGACTGCAGTGAGAAAGGTGGGCTGGAGGTGGCAGCCGCCGAGAAGATAAAGCAGTTGACTGAGGAGTTGGAGGGTGCTGCCGGAAAAGGGTTCGACCCGGTTGAGAGGATCCGAACAGGGTTTGAGATCTTTAAGAAAGAGAAATATGAGTAAGTAGTAGTTATCACCTGAACAGAAGAATAATGAATAAAATTTTGTACTTTGTGAAAAGTCTTATTGTACCTCGTTATTTGCCCAGATTCATGGATATGCTATTAACTATTCTTTTTTTTTTTCCCCATCTTTTGCTAATAGAATAATTACCCAATTGTTCACTTGAAACGTCACATTAAAAATAATTTAGCTTCTCTTTAAGCATATACGGTATGTTTTAGAATTATAAATAAATAAAAACGAGTGATCGATAAGTAGGTAATGCTAGTAAATGCCTCAAAACGTGTAAATAATAAGTGATTTAATTGTTTATCTATTAATTTATAAACATGAGCTAAACATGCTATATGTTAATCTTTTTTGTCGGTGTAGTGTATCAAATGTACAGGGAAAGTTTGTTTGGGGCTAGATATGTACGGTCCCGAGTTACTATATTTATAAAAGCTAAACTTTCAATATATTTGACTCAATTATTTGTCGACACTATCATATTTCACCATCAAACTTAATTTTATAATTTAATTTGGAATAGGAAATTGGGGCAAGTCATTATGGATGTGTAGATCAGAGGCTTAAAATGGTCCACAAAGTATATGATTTTTCTGTGAAACATTTAATAATCAGTCTTGTATTTCTAGGAAGGATTCTGATTTGTACGAGAAACTTAAGACAGGCCAAAGCCCAAAGGTACATCATGCTATATACTGCAAACAATGCAAATAGGGGTGGGAATACAAGAAATTTGATTTGAACTAATTCTTGCTGATTTACTGGCAGTTCTTGGTCTTTGCCTGCTCTGACTCCCGAGTATGCCCGTCCCATATCCTTAACTTCCAACCTGGGGAGGCGTTTGTGGTCCGTAACATTGCCAACATGGTTCCACCATATGACCCGGTAACATTAACTCAATCACACAATTTAACATTGGTCGTATTCAATCAATATTTTAATTTTGTCGACCTTGCCTGAACACATCCCTTTGACTCGTAAATTTTAAAAAATCTTTAGGTTTTTCAATATATGGAGTAATATTTGTTTTGTGGCAGTCGAAGTATTCTGGAGTGGGGGCAGCCATTGAATATGCAGTATTGCATCTGAAGGTGATTATAAACGGCCCTTCTTTTGGATTTGCATCTTTAATTTTACGGGTCAACTCAATTTTTTAATAAAGCAGATTCCTTTTCTGTGGGGGAAGAACTGCTGGTGGATTGTGAAATGAGAAAATGAATTACAATTTATGAGTCATTAAACCTACCCCATATGCACCTTTATGTCATTTTCAATAGTGCGACATCGCTACATGCCCACCTAACGTTGTACATTTTTTATTTTGAATAAATTTCTAATTATAGCTTAAGAAAGTTGAGTTTCCGAAGTCAATTATCTTGAACGCTAATTGTTCAACAACGATATTTTTAGAGTCATGCTTGGTATGATTCAACAATGTGAATAATCAATAGCTTCTGTGACTTGAATAGAAATGAATTTTGATTCACAGTTGATCACGATTTTTTTTTTTTTCCTTTTCTTTAAATATCGCCAGAGTTTCCATTTGTCTCATATTTATTTATGCGGGACCTCAAAATTATTTTAGGTGGAGAATATTCTGGTTATTGGACACAGCTGTTGTGGAGGTATAAAAGGACTGATGTCCATTCCTGATGATGGTACCACTCGAAGGTGCGTGTTTAATATTATTATGATTAAAAGTAGAAAAAAGGTTCTTTGTACTAACTTTCTTTTGGCACTGTGGAATTTATCTTTTATTATAGATGTAAGCACTTCCTTTGATTGTAACATTAAAATTTGAGTGAAGAGAAAATAAATTTTAAAAAATTAAATTATTTAAAATTTATTTTACTGAAAATTATTAATTAATTATATTTGAACGAATTAGGGGAATTGAATTGCCTAGAACTTGTTTTACTGTGAATTGCCAATTAATTATATTTGATTGGTATAATTTTTCACTTGAAAAATATTGAAATTTTGGATCTTTTGATGTTCGTTTGACTTTATTTTTCATGAAAATTGTTCATTAAAGAGATATAATTTGTTACAATTTGAGATAAAATTTATTTTCATTACCAAAAATAAAAAAAAAATGAAAAAGTTGTCTAGAAAAAGCTTTTCCCACCAAAGTGGCGGGAAAAGTTTAGCCTTCTCAAAAATCAAGAAAAATGATCAAAAAAGGGATTGGATGGAAAACCATTTGTCAAGAAAATTTTGTTTATTAAACAAGCAAAAATGTGGAAAATGTTCCGCAGAAAAGAAATACTATCAAACAGGACCTAAGTAACTTATAAGTTAAGTTAGTGGTAAAATGATTTTTTAAAGACCTTTAAAGCTCGAAAATGTTGACTTCTATCACTTCATTTAGGTTAGAATTACGGATACGTATCCATGTTGTTTAAATGTTTTAACTTTTCTATTGTTAGCCAGGTAGTAAATTATTTTTACTGAGAAACTACTCATTTGTTTACGATTCAGTGATTTTATCGAAGATTGGGTCAAAATCGGCAAGTCTGCCAAGGCAAAGGTGCAAGCAGAATGTGGCCATTTGGATTTCAATGCACAATGCACGCACCTGGAGAAGGTAACTCCAAACTAAGCCATCTCGAGATAGTCACTCCATTTCATGTTAAAAATTATGAAAAATGCACTAAGGTTCGCTAATATTGACACCCGGCCTCGTTGACTAGCATAAAATCTAAACCGCAATTCTATAAAACTTAACGAAAGAAATGAATTAAGCTAGTGTGGATCAAACTCATTTGTTAAAAGTGGTCACTATTTACTCAATACATATTTTGTCATTTAATAAAATTAGGATTCTATTGGTTAGTAGCATTTTATTTGTTTAGTGTGGATCAAACTCATTTGTTAATATTTTCTTATGCAACCAAACAGGAGGCTGTTAATGTATCGCTTGGAAACTTATTAACGTACCAATTTGTGAGAGAAGCCGTGGTGAATAAAAGCCTTTCTTTGAAGGGCGGACACTATGATTTCGTGAAGGGTTCTTTCGAACTTTGGAATCTCGACTATAACCTCTTGCCTTCTTCAAGGGTATAAGTTATATTGATCGTATACTTTAATGGATCGACCTTCATATTTACAATTTCTATGATGTATATGTCCGTCAAGAGCAACCTCTGTGACAAAAATAAGTTTCCTTAAATTTGTGTTGGTTTGAAATAGGTCACGTTGTTTACTCATAGCATTGTATTATTGTATTACACTCGTGTCTCTTGAGGTATTAACACCCAAGACAAACTTTTCTTTCGACACTTTGAAAATAAGCAATCAATTACACTGTTTGAAATAGAAGTTTAGTGTTTGGATGTGAAGAATGTGCCAATTAATGTTTTCTTGACTGATTTGGAGATTCTAGATAATCATAGAAAAATTTCAAAAGTAGTTCCGACAACCGTGATTGTGAGATCGTATAGAAAATTAGGGGTCGTTTTCTTCGTGTTTCAGTTTTGTGTTTTGAGTTTTGAATTTGTTTTGTATTTTCTATTTTGAGTGTCTGTTTTGAAATTTCTGAAAATGCGTTCTTTTTGCAATTCTGAAAAACTGTTTCCGAAAACATGAAAATGGAAAACGCGTTTACTTCGAAATTTTGAGAATTTTTTTTAATAATATTTTATTCAAAAAAATTTGATTTTTCAATAAATAATAATGGTTTAATGTTAATATAGTATGAAATAA
>CAIGRB010159412.1:24415-34892 GCA_903798255.1 Fraxinus quadrangulata
TTCTCATATATCCTTCAAATAAATTCGTCGTTATTCCGTTCGAGTAAGATCAATTTTTGGTTCGACCGACAAGGTTGGTATTGTGCAGTATCTACTTTGGAAGGAGCGTTGTATCTTGGGAGACAGACGTCCATAATCCCGTTTGCACTTAATTGGGGGGCGAAATCTGTCTTAAGGAGATTTGCTTTGGCATACCTCGCTTCATCTTCATCTTCTTCTTTTCATTTTCTTTTTGTTTATTTGTTCTTTCGATTGAGTTAGTCGTCTAATCGACAACACTACGCTCCCCTCACTCCAGTCCTCTCCACTCCAATATACATGAGTTCCACTCTATATGAGCCAACAACAACTTAAGCTAGGACCAACTTCTTACTATCAACCATTTTTAGGACAAAAGTTAAGTCTTCTTATTGTTTACAACAAAATTATGATAATTTTCTCAATCTTCTAGTTGTTTCTAGACCATTTCCATTTGCTATTTTACTCATAAGACATAGCACTAAACTAATGCTATACCGGCTAAAAGAATTTACACTGCATTCATATAATTTTCTTACCTACTGAATCGTAAATTACGTCAAATTTCTCTGGTAGATCTTCAAAGTTCTCCTTGGTGTAGTCGATGGCCAAATCCGCACCCAAGCTTTTGAGGAAGTCCAGCTTTGGAGTGCTGGCGGTTGCAGCTATCTTAGAAGCACCAAACACGTGTTTTGCTAGCTGCATTGCCAAAATAGAACGTTAAATCGGTTCGTGTCATTTTTCTTTTTCTTTTCCTTTTTAAATTATGCCCCTATTTGTCATCCATTTTATCAAATATTATTTGCTACAATAACTAATCTCCACCACATATTCACTCAATAAAATATTCTACACACAAACCAATAAAATTACTTTACTTTTCAACCACACATTCTCCAAAAAATATTATTTAAAACTCTTTCTTCTCCCAAAATGGGAGAAAAACAAGCACTAATGTTAACTAAGTGTTAAACAAGAAAACTTAACGTTTTAATAGTCAAATGGGCAGGGGCAGAATCAGTCAATAGGGACAATAAAGAGAACATAGTAGCTTGCCTGTATAACCAGTGACCCAACACCACCAGCACCTCCCAAAACAAGGATGGATTTTCCGGAAGAAAATCCGGCCCTATCAAGACCTTCATAGGCCGTCTCAATAGCGAGAGGGAGACCAGCAGCCTGTGCAAAATCAAGATTCTTGGGCTTCAAAGCCAATAATTTCTCCTCAACCGCTGTGTACTCAGCTAATGAGCCAAACTGTTTAGGTCCATCCAATGCTTTCTCGTGTATGTCTCCATATACTTCGTCTCCTTCTTTTAGTCCCTTTACTTGACTCCCAACTTTAACTACGATACCAGCAACATCATAGCCTGGCACCGTCTATGGACAAAGAAATACAAAATGAACAAAATGGCACTTGCTCGTAAAATGCTCGCAATTATCTATCAAATTAGCTGAAAAACTATGGATAATATGGCACGGAGTAGTTGACAGGACCTATGAGTATAATGGAAATGTTTAACTTCTTTTCGTTCTTAAATATTGTCTACAGCTAAGAATTTCAAGGCCAATATTTTTTAACACCTAAATATAGTATCACAGCCACATAGTCAATTTACCAGTTAGCCAAACAGAAATTGCACTTGAAAGAAAGCAAATCGCTTCAAATTCTTGTTTCGGATTGTAGTATGGTGTACACTATAAAATAATAAGAAAACAAAAGCAGCAGATTTATAGTGAAGCTTGTTGAAGATTAAATTCGAATAAATAAATACGGGGTTCAGTTTTTAAACGAGGTGGTTGTACTTGTTGGGTGTAGGTTTAAAATCCCATAATAATCAATTTTCTTTGAGACTGTATATTTGAACTCCCTAAAGGTAACGGGAATTTATTCTTAAATACCCACATAAAAATACCCTCATAGCGAGCTTTAGTGGTCCACTTTTCTCACCGAGCTAGCGATCCTTCTTCCTCCCTTTTATCCTTCTCCCTTATATCCCTTAAAATGTCCTCACAAAAAGGTAGAAGTGGCTTCCCTTGAAAAAATACCCTCTTAAATTTTGAGATGTTATGTATTATTCATAAGACGTTCTTTATAAATGGAGAGTCTTTAATGATACTCTTACTAGTTTGGAAAAATGCTATCCAGGAGAAAACCTAGCCTCGTTTTCATTTTTTAGTAAAAACACTGAAAAAGTATTTGATCTAATATTTTTGAAAATAAATTTTCAAAAACAACGTAAAAATTATAATATAAAACTCAAAACGCATTATTTTTGACATTTTGAGTGTTTTCAATAAAAATTCTAAAAACACTCAAAATACGGAAAATAAGTGATTAAATAAAATCTTAATACCAAATTTTTTAAAAAATATAAATATAAATTCTAAAAAAATAAAAAAATGATAAATNTCTTTATATTATATATAAAAAATTTAAAAAAAAAATTCTAGAAAAATTTAAAAAATAAAAAATAAAAATAGTTCCAAGTGTTTAATGATTATTTATATACATATTCTAAAAAAAAATTTAAACGACACAAATAAAAATATTTTCAATAAATAAAAATATTTTCAATCCACGTCGTTAATTTTTATTTTTATATCTTATACTTTTGAACTTAATTTGTCTTTTATTTTTATTTTATTTTTGTACGGAGAAATAATATTGTAAGATTCACCAAATTTAAATGTATATATTTTATTTGATAATATATTAACATAAAATTGTTCTATTTTTATTGAATAATCAAATTTTATGGAATGAAATAGAAAAAAATAAATTTTCAAAATTTCAAATCAAACACATTTTCTAGTTTTCTATATTGAGAAATAATTTTTCAAAATGACACCGAAAATGTTTTTAACGATTTTAAAACAGACTCTCAAAACAAAAAATTGAAAATAAACTCAAAACTAGAACACAAACTAAACAGACCCTTATTTTTCCTCAAATTTATTTCCAACCACACATTCTTTCAATAAAATAATTTTATACATAAACTAAAAATTTTCCCTAATTTTTAACCACACACTCCAAAAAAATCACTATTTCAAAATCTATTCTCCCAAAAAATGGGTCAAACAAATCCTAAATTCCCTTGGTGCAATCTTATTATTTGCACCACTTTTTCTTTGACTTATTCAAGTAGATCAATTAAGTCAATCATCTATATTAGAGCCAAGAGAGGGATCAAATCGTACTAACAAGACATAAGATCCAATAGACAATGTCTCCAATTTTGTCAACTTTTGATCAATTGAGACTTATCTATAAATCTCGTTACATTCCAATAAAGGAATGAAATTGTATTCGTGTCAAGTGACTATTACGAAAAAAACACAATTTGACACTAGTCAACCAACATTTGACGGTTAATAAATTGCAGTTGACTAAATGACTGATTTGCCCCTCTAATATGTGTAGTCCTTCGAGTTCCATTTTCATAAGGTAAAATCGCTATAACACATCACAACATAGATTCCAATGATCAAATCATCAAACTACTGAGCTTAGGATCGATTATCTACCCTCTAAATGATGATCGTCTCAACTATGGATTCCATTTTGCAAGTATATGATCCAAGATCATTTCATCGGATTCACAAAATATCAAGATCAATCTTCTAAATAGTCCATAGCACCTCAGAGAATTTTACCCGCTCGAGATTTAGGTCACTCGAACCGATGATCATGTAGAGTCGTAGTCTTATGTCACGAACAAGTCATTACGAGGTCCCGTTCAATGTACTTTAAAACACATCATTATTTTTATTTTTGAGATCTAAACAAGGACACATAAGAACAATAAAATCTCATCATGACAAAGCATCACTTTACCTCCCAATTGTAAACGAAAGTTTTTTATCACGTTGCAAATTATGTCTCACCACACTCGATCAATCAAGTATGTAATTTGTAACATTTTTTTGCAATAATAGAGAATTAGATTACTAAATCAAATTAAATAAGCAAATAGAATTATTATTTTGGTTAATATGTGACCCAAATTCCATTGGATTTTCGTGAATTAGTTGATAGAGGTGTTAAAGAAGTTAAGATAGCCAACAAGGAGTTTGGAATCAAGTTGGACTCGAAAAGTGGCTCCTAAACGCCATACACGCACAGCCTGAGCACTGCCATAGTCACTCACCTACCACTCGGGTGTCTTACGCTGCTCCCATCGGTGTTGTCCAGAAAAATATTGTTTTCATTTTTCTAAATCATTTTTTATCCTCTTTCCACCTAAAACATATTCTTTTGGGTCTTATGTATACTCCACGAAATTATGGTTTTGTATAGACTTCAAATAGCATTAAATACATATTGTTGTACTATTTCTCTTTATTATAGTGAATTCTCCTTTCTTTTGCCAATTTTTTGTGTTCATTTTGTGTTGTAATTACTACTTTATATTGTGACATATAATTTCATCTTCAATTTGCTAACAAGTGGTATCAGAGTATAAGGATTGATTTGTTCGAGATTTTATTTTTGTGATGTCAATCATGAAATATGATATTCCGCTTTTGGATCGCAGCACTATAATCTCGTTGTGGCAAGTGAAGATGCAAACATTGCTCGTTCAGATGGATTTGGATGATGTTTTGTTGGAATTTGACAACGTAAGCATCGAAAGACCATATCATAGATTCATCTTCATCTTTCGAATCATCTTCTTCAGAACATTTTAAAGGAGAAAACTGAAGCTGCATAATGGTTGAAATTTGAGCAATTATGCATGACGAATAATTTAACCAGCAAATTGCATTTGAAACAACGTTTATATTCTCATCATATGATAGAAGGTACATCAACTAGCTGTTTTCAAAGAAATTGTAGCCGATTTAGAAACCTTGGAGGTTACATATGATAAAGAAGATTTGGGGTTGATTTTGTTGTGTACATTATCCGTTTCATATATGTCTTTTAGATGCATGATATTATACAGTCGTGATACTCTTATCGTTGAAGAAATATATGATACTCTATTTTCAAATAAGAAGATGAAGTATCTCGTTGGATTTGAGGCTCAAAGAGACAGCCTGCTGTTCATGGTGGTTATGAGAGAGACAATTCGAAGTCTAATTCTAGTAATAAAATTTGTAACTACTGCAAAAAGAAGAGCACATAAAAAAATTACTATAAGTTGCAGAATAAAGAAAAATTAAATAACTACAAATCAGAAGGGAAAGTAACGAGAAACTTCAGATGAAGCCGATATTGCAAAAAATTACTACAATGATGGAGATCTTTTGGTTATTTCTGACGACGACTTCAAACCCGACGATGATTGAATTCTTGATACAACTTGCACTTGAAAGATTGATCCCCTAACTAGTAGATTGGGAGGTTTAGTGTCCTCTTGAGAAGGAATACCCAACTTCTAGGATCGAAGCAGGGAATATAGGGAATATAGGCCGATGTGTCTCCAACTTGTGTTTCAATGACGGGTAAGGAGTTGTTTTGCTTTCAAATAGGTTCGTTGAAGTCAGTTAATCAGACTAGGTCTTCTTTGCTTATATGTGTCCCAATCAGGATTTATTTTCAACATATGAAATAGTTTCAAAAGGTGCTTTTGATAATGGGTAAACCTTATAAGATAACTTGTATTGTAAGGGTCAGAATTAAAATGTTTGATGAGATAGTTAGGATGCTTAATGAAGTGAGCATGTTCTAGATTTGAAGAAAAATTTTATATTCTTGAGTAGTCTTGATTCAAAATGATATAAGTACACTAGTGAAGGTGGTGTCAAGAAGGTTAATAAATGTGCTCGTGTTGTGTTAAAGGGGTAGAAAATGTCCCAATTGTATGTCTTGTAGGGTTTTAAAGAATCATTGGAGACCAATCAGCAGAAATTAGGAACTTTGGTGAATATTCAGCTTGGTACAATACCGTTGGAGTTTGGTTCGGGGTCCACATTGAAAAACACATCTCAATCGAATTTCGAAGTTAAGGATAATGTTGCTTTGCCACCATTACCTCAATATTCAATTGCTAGAGATATATCAAACAGAGATATTAGGCCTCCACAAAGGTGCGTGAAAGTTGATATAGTGGCTTATACTTTAAATGTGATTGAAGGTATTGAGTATAGCAAAAAACTTTTGACAGAAGTAGTTTTTTGTGTTGATCTTGTATAGGTGTGTTATTGCCCTATTTGATAATTATTGTTGAGTTATTTGTGATTTTATTGTTCGTGGTGATAATTCGAACAATTTTGGTACCCGAGTTAATCCTACTAAGCAATGCTTGAATTCAGTTGATTGAGTTTGTCATAATTGAACTTTGTGAAAGAGGATGAGATTTTTTGTTGAAGAGTCATTGGTTTATTCCTTAAAATAGAATTTGTCTCCAGGTGGAGAATTTTTTAAGTTTTTTTTCCATTGCATTGGAAGTTTGTGTTAAGGTGGATATTTGTTAATATGTGATCCAAATTCCGTTGGATGCTCATGGATTGGTTGAAAGAGATGTTAAGGAGGTCAAGATATGGTTTAGAAGGCTCGAGACAGCCCAATATGGGTGCCTAGGCACTGTACAAGGTGTTTGGAATAAGTTAGATCCAAAACGAGGCGCCTGAGTGCCATACACGTAACACCGCTATTGCCACCTTATTGCTTGCCTACCGCTCGAGCGCCGATGTTATCTGAGAAAATATTGTATCCATTTTTTTACTCATTTTTTATCCTCTTTTCATCTAAAAATATTCTTTTGGATCCTATATATACTCCATGAAATTATGGCTTTGTATAGACTTCAAATAGCATTAGATACACAATATTGTTATATTATTTCTCCATTAAGTTCTTCTTTCCTCGACAATTTCTCGAGTTCTTTTTGTGTTATGATTCCTACTTGATATTGTGCAATATAATCACGAGTTCAATTTGCTAACAATTTTGAATGTCGTCTACGTGAAAAAAAAAAAAAAAAAAAAAANAAAAAAAAAAAAAAAACTATAATGGAATCAAACTAAAAGTATTAAGACTCTAAATCACTGAATAAATTTTAAGGAAAAAAAAACAAAAAGAGGGTGAAAGAAAATTACCGGTAGAGGTGAATCAGTGGCCTGGAATTTCCCCAATCTTCTCTTAAAATCAACAGGATTAAGAGCAGCTGCAACTACTTTAATCAAAACCTGGTCCTCTTTCACTTCAGGGACCGCAACGTTTGACTCAAATTTCAACACATCCACCGCACCATACTCACTATAACTCCAGGCCTTCATTTCTGATGGTACTGAAGAACTTGTTGAAGCTTCAGTAGAAGGAGCAGTTTGTGCACTTGCAGAGATTCTGAGAGGTAAGCTGAGGGGAAAAGAAGCATTTTTTTGCACCGAATGACTTGATTTTTTGGGTCTGTTAAGGCTTATTTTTGTGGGAAAGAATTGGAGTGGCTTATCCGACGGTGGAGAATAGAGGGCTGTCTTCACAGGGAAAGTTGTGGAGGAGAGGAGAGCTTCCATGGATGAACTGATTTTACTTGCTTATCATCTTCTTGGCCAAATCATGGTTATATAGGACATTTTTGGGCAACGTGGCGTGAATTTTCTTGGGGGGGAGGGTCCACAATTTTGTCCAAATCAATTTCATGCCACAATTTTCTTGATTTTGAAATGTAGTTTCGTGTAACATATTTCACGGTTAAGAATTTCTTTTCACAAGGTACTAACTTCGGCTGTTACTAGGGTTGTGTTAGGTGTGTAGATCACATCGTGTTTAGTTAATATGATTGGGTTCTAAAGTAAGTTGGTATATTTCGATTTTGAGGTCTTTTTGAACTTTTTTCATGCGTAACCGTTTTTCTATGAACCCCGAGACACATTTTGACACAGTACAGAACAAATTGTTTAGAAATTTAAAGAAATATACATTGCTCATTTTGTTCGAAATTATGTCGCTCAACATGGTTTCATCACTATATTTCTTTGTTTACAGTTCAAGATGGCCATTTCAAATTGGAAGTCCCATATTTTAGAGTCATGATACAGATTCAAAATCAATTTTAATTATGAAAAAATCGAAACCAAGTAAAATTAACGATCTTCTAGTTATCTAGCCTATGTGTTTAAACATCCAACCAACCTTTTTAATCTATTTTTGAGTTCAAATTGCAAATTTCTTGTTATATTTGATTCTACACAACTCAAACAGTGTCCATCATAGATTAAAAATGACTACAAACCATAATTTACTCAAAGCAAACGTAATAAGATGGTAATATCAAAGCTTTAAGCTAGTAAATTATATATATCAGCAAATATATAAACATAAACACTGATTACATATATATATATATCAGCAAATATATAAACATAAACACACTGTAATCAGTATGCATCCAACTAATTGTGCCTAAAGAACACGACAACTGCATAATCAAGCTTAATTATTCATAACATCACTCTCTTTCTTAGCACAATAACTATTTATGCCTTGTAGCACACATCATTATCACAAGTCCAACCTTCCTTGGGATTCTTCTCTTCATCTTCTCCCTTGACATCGTTGCCTTTTAATTCCTCGGCCCCGACATTGTCCTTGTCTTCATCTTCGCCACCTAAAGCACACTTGGGGTGGAGATCAAAGTCACACTCATTGCACCAGAACGACCACCCTTGTCCAAATTCATTGCAACCATCACAATTATAACCTATGCGCTTGGTGAGAGCAAGTTCATGCTCCTCGTGAAGTGCATGCCTTACTTTCTTCGGCCATTTCTCAGCCATCTTTTCGTATTGTTCCTCAATCTCCTTGATGCGTTCCTCAGTGAACGGGTAAGCATTTGCACCATGATAAGCAATAAGATTTCTGGCTTCGGTCGTGATGGTCTTGCCAGTTTGCCCTAGTGCTACTAACATCGGGATGCCTCGAATCTTGAATAGACGACTTAAAGGTTCCTTCCTTTTATCGCCAAATGGAAGTGCCAGCCATGGCATTGTTGAAAAGAATTCATTAAAGGATGTTTGGTCTCTGTCACTGGAGATGAAAATCACTTCAAATTTTTCGTCCTTTGCTTTGATCTCGTGGTATGCTTCTATGAGCTTAGGTAGAAAAGCACGGCATGGAGGACACCAATGCGCAGAGAAGTAGAGAAGTATATTTTTTCCAACAAGATCAGAAACCTGAACCTGAAATAAAAGGAATCGTCATATTAGTTACCAAAATCATTCACACTAGAAGGAAGTAGGAGTGGAGAAGGTTATCAGAAACTTAAAGGTCGGCTTAGGCACATATTGCTAGAAAGATGCTATTAAAGTGAAATGAGTATGAAGGTAGCCAAGCATAGCATGTTTACCTTAGCTCCATCTTTCCCGATTACAAAGTTGCAATCTTCTGATACCAAAATTGATTCAAGAGTTTGTGATTCTCGCTTTACCTTCTCCAATTCTTCAATCTCAGCAAATTTCTCAGGTGTAAAAGGATAGACCTTTCGGCCATGTTCTTCAATGACTTCAGCAACGTTAGGATGAAGAGTCTTCCCATCTGGCCCAATGACAACAACGGTTGGCAGGGCAGAGAGCTCAAAGTAACGTACTAACTTTTCACAAGTTTTGTCCAAAACAGGCAACGAAAGCCACGGCATGCCTTCAAACTCTTGCTTAAATGAGGATTCCTCATCATCAAGGGGTATCATCACAATCTCAAAATTCTCTCCCTCTTTTCTCAACTCTTTATATATTTCAACAAGCTTCGGGGTGAAAGCAAGGCAATCTTTGTATGTAACCAAGGAGAAATACAGGAGTATAGTCTTACCTTCAAGTTCAATAACCGGTACCTAGTAAAGATAACGGATGAGTAACATCATAATGGTGAAAAATCTACACTAATTGTATATTACTATATGAATCAAGTGTATATGAGTTATATATTAGCACATAAATTCTAAAGAGTGCACCTTTTTCCCATCAGGTCTAATCACATAATCCCGTGACCGGGATACCAGTAAAGATTTTAGGGTCTGGTTACTCTTAGCTTCTTTTTCTTGCTCTTTGAGTTCTTCAATTCGTTCTGGGGTAAAAGGATATCCTTCGACCCCATGTTCTCGGATGATTCCAACACCCTCTATGGTCAATTCCTTCCCATTCTCATCCAGGATCACAAGATGGGGTATTCCACCCACATCAAACAATTTATCGAGTCCATCGCGCGTCTCAGAATCAGAAAATGGAATCGCAAGCCAAGGCATTTTAGAGAAATACTTATTGAACGACTCATTATTTTGATCAGCAGAGAGAAACACGACTTCAAATTTTCCATTTGAAAGCAGCTCATTATACACCTCCACCAAATTCGGGGTGAATGATTGGCACGGGCCGCACCATGATGCCGAGAAATATAATCCAACTTTCTTTCCCTTCAAACTCTCAACCTTAACCTGTAAAATAAATGAACATTAAAATTTTTCCTTCTCCTAAAACAATATCAGTACTTAATTAATTTTTTTTTTTTTTTTTT
>CAIGRB010159412.1:70846-81214 GCA_903798255.1 Fraxinus quadrangulata
CTTGTTTGGAGTTTCTTCAGCTTTTGATAATCTAGAATTTGGTCCAGTTTATTTGGAATTTGGTTTATTATATGTCCAGTTCATCTGGAATTTGGTTCAGTTCATTTGGAATTTGGTTTAGTATATGTCCAGTTCCTCTGAAATTTTATTTGGTGTTGGTTCGGTGTATCCGAAATTTGCATCCAATTTATTTGGTATTTGTCGAGTTGAAATTTGAAATTTGCATCCAATTAATTTGTATATGAAATTTGCATCCCTTTAGTTTAGTAGTGGATGCGTTCATTACTTGCAGATATGGGTGTTCCTTCTTCCTCTCCAATCCCTGTTGAGATTGACTATCATCTAATTTGTCCTTCAAGTCTGGTGATTGTTTGGTTAGATTGGTGGATGATGATTTTTCATTATCATCAACTTTGAGTTATTTGTTCGGTTTGGTTGACATACAAGCAATTTTGAAGATTTGATTGGATCGATTTATCTTTCAAATTCAATTTGATTGCTGCTACACCATATTGAGTTTTAGGGAATGTGTTGAAGACATGGGAAGAAATATCTATAATATTTTTTCAATAGTGTAGGATTATTTTCCTTAATAGTTGATTGTATAAATATTATGCAATCTTCCATTTTGGAGTTATTTATAACCCTATAAATATAATCTTTTATTTTGTAATAAAAACAAGTTTATTATGTATAATATATAATATTCTTCACAGAGGTCAAGTATCAAACTTTACGAGTTTAAAAGTAATGAAGTTTTATTTTTAATATTATTTTTTGACCAATAAATAAATATTGTTGGAAATTGTTTTTAAATGAGCTACTTTGAGCTCAATTTTAAGTAGAACTTGAACTCTGTAAGATTCCCTACAAGTGCTATCCATCATGCAATTATTTTAGTTCAATATTCTTTACCATTTCGAATTATAGTATTAAAAGCATGCAAAGGGAAAGATTCTAACCTTCGATCCACTTTGGATATATGAAAAGTTTGACCATTATGACATTTGGTGGTTTAACATTAATGTAATAGAAATATATATGTTCAGTTTTAGTAAAGTAATAGACATATTGATTTTTATTGCGGCTATTGACAATCAACGGTAAATAGCCGCCTCTGCTTACTTAGGGATATTTGATTCACCATTGATTTTCAAATGGTATTATGTCTACTGTATAGATGGCGAAAGTTACCAATATAAATGACAGTTAGTGCCATTTTATTTGTAACTAGCTATCGCAATCAAATCTTACAATAGGCACATATTGTAACCAATTAGGAAATCCTTAAAAAAAAAAAAAATTAAACCCATCATGCTTCCATCTGTTTGTATTGAAAGTTCTAATTCAGTATTCCAATTCTCAAGTTGTATAAAGAATTTCTACAAAATAACTACACTCAGTAGTAAAAATATTTACTAATAGCTCTTCGCTTGAGCGACAAGTCAATCCGAAAAACTCTAATTACTATTGTAAAGTATTTTTCCGGCACATTCAATCTAATTACCCTTTCATATAAATACCTAAGTCTATGCACGAATTATTGTGCAATTGATTATTATTCTCTTGCTTCATATCATTCTTTAGAGATCCAAGAACACATTTCTCCTTTGTGATTTATTCTTGAGATCATTCAACCACCCTTTGAGAAAACATCAAATTGAAGAATCCAAAACACCTACTTCCTAAACATCTATAGGAATGTACTTTCTCAATTGAACTTCAGAGGTTATCGGAGGTTGAGAGATGTTGAATGATAAGTGTATTTTATACACTTATTTGTTGCCTTAAATCATGATATTTTATTATTTTTTTAATTAAATTCTACTTAATTAGTATTATAATGTGTTTTGTAGGTTAAATGTTATGTTTAATGAAGAATTGGAGAAAAGAATGCAAAAGTGGCAAAAAATGACAAAATTCAAAGATGAATTCCTTGTAGAGAAATAATATATTAAATGGGTTGAAATTAAATGGGCCACAATAAATTTGTATTGAAAATTTTAATTAAGGCCCATATTTAACCTATTTGATATGTATATATATATATAGATGAAAAAAGAAAAAAAGGCACGCAGAAGGCTGAGAAGAAGAAACGGCGTAGAATTGGAGAAAAAGAAAACTGCCAGAAGAAAAGAAAGAAAAGAATAGAAGAAAGAAAGGGAAAAGAAAAGAAGGAAGAAAAGAAGAAAGAAAGGGAAAAGAAAGGAAGGAAGGAAAGAAGAAAAAAAGAAGAAAAAGAAAGAAGAAAAGTCAAAAGGAAGAAAAAAAAAACGGCAGAAAGAAGAAAAGAAAAGAAAAAGAAAGGAAAGGAAAAGAAAAGCCAGAAATCTTCACGTTTCGTCAATTTTTGGTGATATCTTTCCACTTTTTCTTGTTTTTATTCTTCCAGTATGCATAACTAATTTTTATATTAGGGAAAACAATTTAGTCGACTTGTGATCCTCTATTTTTTTATTCAAGATTTATGTGATTTATATATTTATGTGTTGATTTTATTATGAGTTTAATGCATTTAATTACTTGATCACTAATTGAATGATTTTGTGAATCCTTTACGAATCGAGAGGTGAGTTTAGGGTTTAGACCAAATAGTAAAATTCGGTAAATTGGTATAATGTGTAGAGATACCTATGTTAATTATTGCTATCATAATTGAATTCTTAGAACCAATGTTTCGTTTGACTAACGTTAATTCGCATAGAGATATGGAATTTAATTAGTTAAATAGGCTCAATGAGAATTCGAGATGGGTAAATTGAATACAATAGAAGAATTCGACCAAACACTATATTAGGTTGTGAATCTTGCATTAAAAACAAAGGTGATCAATAGATGAAATTGTTATGGCCTAATATTTATCACATATTTGTTTCTTCAATTATCCGTGTTTGCTATATTGTTATTTATTTTCAACCAGTCAAAAGTAGTTAGGAAAAATTATCATAATTATTTACTACTTTCGTCGAATAAATGTTAGAAAACTAGATTAAGATCTGAAATATAGTTATCGTGGGAACGATAATCCGGATTCAAAAGTCCACTATATTACTTGTTACGATATCGTACACTTGCGATATAAAAAAAACGCAACATTGAACTACAAGTGCAGGAAAAGCACAAGAGCAAGAAGTTCTTGAAATTCTACTTTGAAGAGACAATTGCAGAAGATCATGAGATGGTGGGTTCAGCGGATCTTGGAGGTTACTGGAATTAGATCGGAAAGTGTAGTGGAGTTGGCTAGTCAGCATCGTCTATAGTGGAGGTAATTTACTTGGTTCCAAAGTTTTTACCCAGTTGGGTTTCTCTCTCATCAATACTGGTATTATTTATTGTTTTCTTATTACAAACTGCAGCAATTCAACTTAGGATAATTGGATTGTTTATTTAATCAGATGAACAGTTTTATTCTTTATTTTTTAAATTGTTCATGTGGGAAAAATGTTAAGTTACCATCTTACCATTTTTAATTTAGTCAAATTCTACTATTTTTGGTCAACTATCGGTTTTTATCCATTTGGACCCCAGGTGCAATTTTTGAAAGGTTCGGGACTATGATTGACACAAAATAAAGTTAGGATAAAGTTTGCAAAAAAGTGTAAGGTTAGAAACCGTTGCTACAATTTTCCCTTTTAAATATACTACATGGTAATTTGAAAAAAAGCAACTCCACCTCCATAAATTATGGGATGCATCCGAACTTTAATTGAGAATGTTATGTAAACAATCCTACTCCCACAAGATCGGGTAGGAGTTAGCTTAGAAACAAAATTTCATCCAACTATATATAGTTCAATTATATTGTTAATTAAGTCCATATTGGATAAGCAATATTATCCCCCCTCTAGTCACCATATAAAATTACTAGGACACTTTCATTTTTAAAACAGTGAATTCATAAAATAAAAATCAAATCATTTTTTTTAAAGAAATTGCAGCCTCGTTTTAAACCGTGATTGATCCAACTTTTTGGCCATTTAGATTCGACCACAATGAACATATATCCTACACTTTACAATGTCAATTGGGACGCGAAGTGGTTGCGTTGGAAAAGAATGGAGTGTGCAAACACGTAACTATTCTACGTGCCTTCTACATATTGACACGTGAACTATACTTGTCAAAGGTCATTTTCCTGTAAGTTTATTTTTCTTCACGGATCTGTTTGCACATCGGGCATGTATGTATCTCGAGCTAAATTTGAGTGAGACTTGATTGTTCATTTTGGAATATGAAAGTTGGGTCTATGTAGCCGACTTTGGAGCAAAATTTGAACGGGACCCGATTGTTCATTTTGAAATATGAAAGTTGATTTGTGTTCTTCTCCGTGAGAACATCAAAATCATATATTTACTTGCCAAAAATAATGTCCGGGTGAATGAGAAATTGAAATTCAAAGTGTGACACTTAAAAGGAATTTATGTTGGTAGGATAATTAGAAATGTGTTTATCGCACATAGAAAATGGATGAAAACAAAAATCACCTTAAATATGATTGCACTTTAGAAGAGTGTAATCATGTGTAGTATAGAGGCTCTCTCCACGTGTGCATGCAAGGGGGTGCAAATCATTGACCGAAATAGATTTCGGACCTTGAACTTGTATGTGAATGCGACATGTGTACACGAATGTCGAACCGAAATGAGCAAAATTGACCTCTTAGAAGTGTCCACGTATCCTAGAAGCAAACGCTTAAATTATACCTCAAGCATACATCAAGCACGTACGGTGATGGGGCGAATCTATTTTAAGGAAACTGTGTATAACATAGACATCGGGTCAAAAGTTTATTACTGTTTCTTCATTAATTTTTTACTGTAATTAAGAAATCATTGAATTTGTTATATATATAATTTAATCTGTAATAATACGAAAAACGATATGCTTAAATACGGTGTTTAAGCCTACTGCATATACGATATTCTAACTGTAAATCCGGTATCCATTTTGCATATCCGGTATCAAGCTGTAAATCCAGTATCCATTCTGCATATACTATATCTAAACTGTAAATCCAATATCAAGCTGTAAATCTAGTATCCATTCTACATATCCGGTATTTAGTGTGTAAATTCGGTATTCAGTGTGTAAAATCATTATCTGAGTACTTGAATATGCTTAATCTCTGGAAATTTGATTTTATCACCTAATCACTTTATATTTTTTAGAGCAATAATTATTTTTCAAGAAGTAAAATTAAATGACAGATTATGATGCTTTGTATTATTGTATAAATTGGCTGTTTACATATCATTAGCCAAAAACTTGTACATCATTTAATCTAATAATGCTAATAATTATAAATTATGTTACAATCAATCTAATTAAATAACTTGCAGAAGAATACAAGGTCCTTTTCATCGACCAAGTCAACCATTTAAACTTTTTGTGAACAAGTTTCAATAACGACATTGAAATAAATTATTGAATCCAGATTAAAAAGTTAGGGCATATTCTTTTTATTATTTTTAAGTTTTTTTTTTTAAACAGTGAAAAAGCGTACTTTTTCCTATTTTTGAAAACGCGTTTTTGAAAATAAGTTAAAAATTTACAAAGAAAACAAAAAATGACAGGTATTTTCAGTTATAAACAAGTTAAAATTTTCAAAACGAGTTTTTGATATTTTCAAAATACCAGAAAGAACACATTTTCAATAGTCTCAAAATGGACACTCAAAACACAAAACTCAAAATGAATTCAAAACTCACACAAAATTGAAATACAAAGAGAACAACTCATTAATTTCTTGATTTACAAGCTGCGAATGTCGGTTTATTTGAATATTTAAACAAAAGGCAAAAATAACTAGGGAAAAAGTCATATACAACCAATATGATGTAAACTATTCCTGAAATACTACGTGACATTATGAAAGTCACGTGTGATCAACCCAAACAACATCTAGAGATGTTGAATAAGTGTAAATGCTGAATTAAAAATATTGTCAATTAATATTGCAACAAATCACAATAGTTAATTAATCTAAATTTAGCTTACATGAATTAACTACCCTGCATTGAATTGTCGAGTTGTATGAAATCAATAATGTAAACAACACAAAGAATTGATAACAGAGAAAACCCTTAATTATGTAAAAACTTCGGAACCGAACCAATAGTATCCACTATAGACAATATAAATATACAGTAAGATCCAATCTAGAATTTCAATTATACTCGCCGATCTAATTTCTACAAACTCCAAACCCCACTGGACAGTACTTCCTCACACCAAATACCAATCTTCTAGAATTATCTATCTTTCTATGGACTAGCTAAGAACTCATCGTTCTAGTAATATTCTTGGGCTTTGCTCCACCTTCCTGAATCTCCAGAACATCTGAAAGCTATTTAGGAAGTTGGTATTTCGATATGAAGTTTCAATGTTTTCTCCAAATCCATGGTTAATTGATTTCAAGAATCAAATGATTAATTTGAATGTTTGGATGTGTTCTTAGACCATAGAATGATGTTATGAGAGTGTATTATAATGATCAACCACAATTTTTACGAAATGAGGCTATTGTATTTATAGTAGAGAGATATTTGGGTAAGGGTGTCACGAGCCGAAACTTGAAGATGGGGCTCAACTCGAACAAAAATTGTTCGGGCCAATTTATATATGTATGAAATTGAAATTCGTGAATTCAAAATCTTTTTTTTTTTTTAATTTTATTTTTAATAAAGCTCGACTTGGCAGGCCCACGGGCTGGCTCGACTCGAGCCGATGCTCCAAAAATGGGGCTCGACCAGAGAAAAATGGCTCGGTGGTCCTCGAACATGAGCCTAGTCGGCTCACTTTTCACGGGTCGAGCTACGAGCTGCCTGAGCCGACGAGCATTTTTGACATCCCTACATTTGGATAGTATATGATAGATAGAACTCTTGAAAATTGCGAACTAGGATTTCACAGAAAACATTGTCATTTGAGTGCCAAGCAAGTGATAAGCAATCGACAATGATTCTGTTTTGGATGTTCGAGCATCAGTTTGGCGACGACTAGCATAATTCCGAAAACTTTTTCTCTTTGTTCTATCCTAAAATACAGGACTCCCTATCCAACTAAATAACTACCAATCAATTTCCTTGACTTTTACAACTCTTTTAATACAATTAGTTTGTCTACATAATTGCCAATATAATTAAAAAAGCTAACAAACCCCCTATTTGACATTTTGTGACAAAATTACGAAAATCAAGTCAAGGAACTAAAAACACAACTAATATACCCAAAATCTAAACTGAATGTTTGAACTTGCTTTCCTTGTTAAACATATTCTCTAAAAACAACAACTTAAATACCAAGTGTTAAAAGCACGTGGAACGAAAAATATAACATTAAAACATGTTAACTAGATTGAGAAGTAATATCAACGTTAATCAAAACACCAAGTGAAATATCAATATTACAAAATATCGAAACTCAAATAAACTATGCAAATCAAGCAAATATGGAATGATATGGAGTGATACTTGATTGTCAAATACATATCTTCACCTACTTACTATACATTTTCCCCATGCATAACATAAATCTCCCCTTAATGTCATATCATCTTCTTCCCCTTTTTGTCACAAATGACTAATGGATAAACAAGTATAATCAATGAACAATAAATTTTTTTCACATACTCAGTTCAAATCTAAATGGAGTAGATTGTATAAGTGACACACATGTGTAAAGTGTCAATAATCCTTTATAAGCAGGACTGCCTTAATTTTGTGAGATAGGAAATGCTAACCATCACTATCAATAAGGTTATTCATCTATTTATGAAACCAATAATAGCATGCTAGAGCCTATAAAAGAAACTTATTTTTGTGTACATTATTCTTTTCTCCCCCGAATTTAGAGCATATAAGTATTTTTCCTTTATTTTTTTCCTATGTGTAATATTTTCTCCATCCAGCAATTAAGATGACCCATGTAATGAATTTTATGTCGGTTAACCAAAGTCATATTATCATAAACACCAGGTTATGAGAAACCCCTCAAACTTAATTGCTCGAGTCAAATAAAATACAAAGAAGAGTATAAGATATTGAATTTTTTTTCTTTTAAGGGAATATACTTAGGCATAAGTCTACCAGAATAAGGTCAATTCATGTCCAAAGTTACCTTACTAATATATAACTGCCATCACAAATCTCACATACGCAGTCTAGTCCTATTTGCAGTATCATAGTGTGTACAGTATAGATAGTACATAAAAAAAACTTATACTAAGTACTCTATAAAAAACTAAACAAATAATGGAAAATATGCTACATCACATCAATAAACTCATATTTTGTCACAATTCACATGTTTACGTAAATCATATATCATTTCGTAGTCTAAAAAATTTCCCCCCTCTTATTTTTAATATTTTTGTATTAAAAAAAAAAATCAAACTACCTAAAAAAAATGGATGCATGCAATAATAAATGAATCACAATTAATATGCATGAGTATGCACAAAAAACACCTAATTAGTTAGGTATACAAACATTCTTTCCTTAAAGAGCACCGTGATCAATTTAAAGATTTCCCAAATCANCAATTAATATGCATGAGTATGCACCAAAAATACCTAATTAGTTAGGTATACAAACATTCTTTCTTTAAAGAGCACCGTGATCAATTTAAAAATTTCTCAAATCATTCTTTTTCACTCAGACCTTGCTAGAAGCAGAATTCTTCATAGTGAATTATTTTAATAACTCAGCTAATTGACTAACATGATCAGTAAGAAAGTTAACTCTATTAGATATATCATGATTTCTACTTCTATTCACAAATCTATTGCACCTACGCCTTGTCTATCCTAACTCACCACAATTAAAGTATGTAGAAATAAATCTATAACAAAATCTATGTGGTTCCTGAAATTGACTTTTATTTGGAAAGATCCTCTTTGTCTAATGGGATTACCTACTCTCTGAGTCTTATCAGTAGTAGGGGTAGAAGTGATTTTAGAAGTGCTAGCATCATGAGGATTAGAATTATCATAGCTTAGACCACTTCTATTTCCAGAAGGCTTGTTAAAAAACAAAGAGATTATCAAGCTTCTGAGAACCGCTAGAGAAAGCAAGAAGTTGAGACATGAAATATTCAAGTTCGCTCAATAGGTTCTTAACCTGGATATCTAATTTATCATTATCAATGGTGAGTTCACTAACTTTCTTAGAAGACTTCTCAAGATCACATTTAAGATTCTTAATTTTAAACTCTAGGGATTGATTCACGGTATCTAATTTACTGAGGCAAAAGGTAGACTCCTAAAGGTTAGCTATAATTTCTCTCTTACTAGCTCAAGTTCCTTGACCTTTTTAAGCAAGGCTTTATTTATCTTAAAATTCTCATCAAATAACTTAATATAAGCAGCTCTAATCTCTTCCTCACCTTCAGACTCTTCTTCAGAGTGCTCACTATGATCTACTTCCTTAATCTCATCATTATCTTTATCAGATTCACTCCTAATCGTAGAAACAAATGCCACAACCTTATTTTCTTCATATTTAGACTTCTTACTTTTATTGTCACCTTCGAACTCGTCATCAGAAAGAGTAGTATTATAAGCTTTATCTTTATTATTCTTACCGTTAGGGCACTCACTCCTAAAATTGCCATATCCTTTACACTCATGACACCTCACAGTATTAGATTTTTTTCTAGACTCACTCGAGTCTCCTCTATGTCTCTCTTTAGCCTTTTTCTTATTCATGAACTTTTTTTTTTTTTGAAAATTCTTAATAAAGTATGCTATTTCCTCATCATTAGGTGATTCTGAATCGGAAGAATCATAGTAATTATCATTAACAGTGTTAAAGGCCAAAAACTTATATGTCTTATGTTTAGTTGATGTTAGTTTATAAGTTTGGAGAGATCCAACCAATTACTCGAACTTAATAGCATCTATGTCCCTACTATTCTCTATAGTCGTGATTTTAGGCCTAAATATCTCAGGTAAGAATCTAAGTATTTTTCTGACAATCTTAGGCTCAAGAATTTTCTCACCTATGTTGAAATTTGAATTAACCATGTCTTTCAAACTCGTATAGAAGTAATCAAAAGTCTCATCATCCTTCATCCTAATCTCTTCAAACTCAGTGGTCAACATCAGTAACTTAGAGTTCTTAAGAGCCTGAGTTCCCTCATGTGCGGTCTGTAAAATATTCCAAACTTCTTTAACAACATCACACATAGACACAAAATGCTTCTAGTGATACATCAATAAATAAAGCATGTAAAACCTTACTATTTCAATTACACTCATCTAAATTAGTTTTCGACTAATTAACTATAGGAGTAGGGATAACAACATCATTAATGGTGCTAGAAAGGATAGTCCAACCATTCACTACACTCATCCATCGATTTCAGGAA
>CAIGRB010159425.1:2610-25413 GCA_903798255.1 Fraxinus quadrangulata
TTTTCTTTACTTAACTAATATATATTTTTTAGTTAATATATTTTTATTTACAAATTAGTTTTGAAGAAAATATGTTGGTTGAAAATAATTATTTTGCAAACGGTAAAAATAGAAGAGAATATGAGAAACGTCCAAAACCCGTTGATTTCGTGAGGTGAGAGAACCAGTCAAAATTACACTACTAATTTTAAGTGATTTTTAAATCATCCAAAATCAGTGCAAAAAAAAAAAGGACTAGCAAGCACTGGTTCAACCCTCAAAAATGATACCAAAAATCGGTGAAAAAAAAACTCCTAAACAGGTGCTTACCATCAGTTGCTCTGTTAATTCAATACAAAAAAACCATTTTTTTTTCAAACACCAAGGATAAAATAGTCTCAAATCATTTATCTCATTTTTCTCACCTTCAAAATAGTTATTCCATATGTAACAATAACGTGAATAAGAAAATAATTTATAAAATTATTACATTAAATAAAGAAAAAATGATGTAAGGAATATTGTATTTCACAACAATGGCCGATGTAATGGTGGATTACTGATAAAATTTAGAATGGTGGATGAAGATGTATATTAAATCTCTAACTTGCTGCTCATTTGATATACCAAATCCAAAATCAAAATTAACACTTTACTCCCAGTTTCAGTAGTAGCTATAGGCTATTGTTCCATCTCATAATCGAATTTCTCCAAACGTTCAACTTCCTCTCTCCCTTTTGTTCTTCATTATGATCTTCAACCACAATTGCATCCTCTTCCGCATTCATATCACCCATATTTATATCTTCCTCATTTTGATATTGTAAGGTTTCTTCACAGTGTGACCACAACTCTTGAACATTCACCTACAATAATTGATCAGACCACTTATCTTTAGGCTCCCTCATTCGTTTTCCTCAACGGAAGGTACATAACAACCTTCAAAATATTTGTTCTTCATCAACTTGTGAAGACAAAGGATGCAACGGCAATGCATATGATTGCATTGGGGCTATGACATATATCTTCACGTTTGAATGCTCATCCCTATCCCTATGCATTCCCTTAATATCCTCTTTACTCTCCAATCTCGTCAACCCATTCCCTAAACTTATTTTTCTGGACTACTCCCCATGAAAGATTTTTCTTTCTTTTTTTTATTTTTGTATTTGGGGTAAAAAGTTTACACCATATGTGATTTATATCATCTGGAAATTGTGAATTACTAATATCGGATATGCTTAAAGCTAAGTTCAATGATCAACTCGTATCACAATGAAGTGATGTGATCAATATAATGTGTTCATTATCGTTATGATTTGTCTACATATTTTGAACATATTATTTGATGTGTTGTGATTTTTCTACTCAAAGTTCGATGCTCTTACACTGTAAGCAATATGATGAATATATGGAAGTTACTACATCCAATCAAGTATCAGAATGTGATTACTAGTACACATGTTTACAGTTCTGCCATTGGTATGAATTTTGCCTTGTATTTCTTTGAGTATGATGTTAATTTTTCTGAGTTGGATAATAATACAATTGCATGTTTTAGATGCATTTGGAGAGGAATTGAGCTTGACATTTAGGCGTTGGGCTACCAAAAAGGCGGCATGATCTATGAAAAATGGGCGTGACTCACTTCCAAAGAATCTTGGAGTGAAAAAATTTGATGAACTGAGAGAATGAACCTATAGACTATAATTTCTATTATATTGTTCTTGGTGTATTTTTATTGTCCAGCCGACAATCAGCCCTCCAACGAACACACGCTTATTCTTCATTATTTATAATGCAATGTAAGTCATTATATGGTGCAGAGAGTGATACTTGGGAACAGATCATTATTCATCAAAGGGGAACACGCTTCCATCCTGGAAATTATGTTGGAATTGAAAAGATCTCACTCTATATGCTTCTAAGGAATGTTGTGTCAAATTTGAGTACCACAAATTGAGTGGACGCAAGTGGGTGCATGTAGAGCCAAAAGATGGTCATGAAATCCACCCGGCCTATGCAAGTCTCTAGATGAAGACATCAGCTTAACTACATTTCATGTCTGTTTTATGTGGCTCTAGGGTTTATCCATCAAGGAAGCAGATAGTGATTATATCTTTTTGTCAAATGTGTTCAAAGCTACACAGCTTTGTTGTCTATTGTTTTTCAAATATTCTAATATTTTTATGGTTTCACAGATGAACTCGTGTTGCAATTGCAATCTTTTCTCAGATTTTTTTTTTTGTTATCACAGTATCTTAGAAAATATATCAGTTATTAGGCAAACAAATAAAAATCGAATCATAAACTTGAGAAAAATATTATCTTGATATACAATATGTACATGATGCAAAGAAGTTTGTTGCAAATACATTATGTAGCTTCAAACATATTCACACTAACAACTGCAGCTCAATAGCCATATTGTCCAAACTAAACATGCTATTGCTATAATTAGTTAAAAATAGAATTGTTAGTCATATTTATATGCAATGTCACAGCATATAGGAACGAGGTTCATATGAATTTGCATAGATAAAAATCTCCAAAATATATAAACAAGATGAAGAGACTTTGGACCACAATTATAAGACAAATATATTAAATCCTCTAACCACTCAACATAAGAAAATCCATAATCTTTAGAATGAAATATGATGATCAATAGTATACATTTCATGTTTTTTGCAATAAAATATATGTACAACACATTGGATGTATTTCATAGATTTTTGAAACACTTTTTTTTTTTTTTTTCCACTACATGATTCTAAAAATTCACATTACTCACAAATATGTACATACATCACATAAATACATAATATGCCAAAATGATTTTTTTTTTTCCTTCCAAGGTCTATTTGCACTTTCCATAGCATCCAACACATAAATACATAATAGGTCATGAACCATGATCGTATAAGATCTCTGATCTGGTCCCATTCCACTCATCCATCCCGTCCCAGTATCTTTCATCCGCTTTTCATCGCCACAGTGAACAAACAACATCAAAATCAAGTTGGAAATATCCCCAAGCAACACACATCCAATCTTTTCCATCATCTCCAATATCTTTTCAACTTCCTCGAGCTTCTTAACATTCACCAGCAAATCACTGTAAGTTAAAGGATTTGGCAAGCAATTTCACTTTTTGGCTCCACAATCTCTACAAATTTTAAACCTTCGCCTATGTGACTATTCTCGATTGAACCAACTAATAATCTCCATTTGGGGGTTGCCAAGCGATGAGACTCACCTTCTTTTTGCTGGTTCATGATTGAAGCCATAGATAATCGAAGATTAGGTATATCCATGATTGGAATCGAATTCTTAAACCGACTACCTCTGAACACAATGTTATACGCCGACTAGGGGAAGCCATTAATCAACAGAAATACATGATTTTAGTATGAAAAATCCTGGATCTGCATGCTAAACTTTGTTCGAGTTGTGCTTGTCTACTCCTTCAAAAGGAATTATATATAAGGATGGCAAAAAAACTCGTCGACTCGGGCTCGGTCCAAAAAAAGCCAGAGCCAGGCCCGGTTTTGGCAGAGCTCCATTTTGGGGAGTCGGCCCGTACGAGATGCATTGTTATTAAAAAAAATTAAAATAAAGCCTCACGCAGACAGCTGTAGCTTTCTGCTTTTAGCAGGCAGCTAAAATAGCTGCTATTTTAGCTTATGAGGGGGAAAAAAATCGAGCCGGCTTGAGCTGAGCCTTATTTTATTTTTTTTTTGCCGGGCTTTATTCGACTTGGCTCGGGCCCAAAAAAGCTCGAATCGAGCCCGAACTTTTTTTTTTTCAGCTCGACTCGTCTCGTTGACATAGCTATTTGCACATGAACAAAATATAACATTTTGTTATTGATTTCACAACAAATACTAAGATTCACTTTTAATTATTAATTTGTTTAAATATAAATAATAATATCTTCATCGTGTGAATTAAATAACAAATCGAATCCAACTAACTCCCATATGAATTTTCTGTTATTACAAGATTATAAAGCCCCATTTGAGCCACATTTGTTAGAACAAGTTTTGTAAAAAATGATTTTAAAGGTAGGAAAAAATTTGGATTTATGGGCAAAAAATTTCTTTGAGAAGAAAAATGAGTGTTAAAGAATGAGACTCGAAGATGAACTAAATAAATTAGGAAAGTTTGCATTTTTGGTCTCCAAGATTTGCAAATTGTTAGTAATCTATCCTCAACATTTCACTTAATTGCAAATCACATCATTCCATTCAATTTTTCAGTTTAATTCGTGTACCATGACGAATTTGTCTTTCTCTTTAAAATAAAAAAAAATCAGAAAATCAGAAAAAAGTAAAATAATAAGGAAAATTTCAGAGTGAGTACCAATATTTAAAAAAAATACAAATAGATCCCACCTGAATTAATTGTAAGAACCCATCTCGTTTGATATATTACAAACTGAAGCTGCGACTGAAACATAAGTTGAAAATCCCACACTTGGCAACGAGGAGGTTAGTTTTGAAGAAAAAAAATGTCAAGGTTAGAGCTCAAAATGATCAGACTTGGGAGCCTTCAGTCATTGATTTCATTAAATTTCAAGATCAAGATTATTATTTTGATCTAGAGTGACAAACCAAGTTATCGGTGTTAAAATCTATTATTATTTATTTTTATCAACTATTAATTATTTATTCTTGCTTTAAGTAGAGATTAGTCTTTTTACTTATTTGCTATCAAGTCTATATAAAGCTTGTTTCCTATATATTTTTATTGACCAATTGAACAAGAAATTATAGCTTTCATATTCTTCTCAATTTGTTGATTAGATTTCACATGGTTTCAGACCCACCATATCTAATAGAATTTGGCGATCTTCTTGAAGAACGTAAAATTTCATCCACAGCTCTCCAAGTCCAACATCTCTCATTAAATTTTTGACGACTGTACAATGTCGTATGATTTTCACTTCTACTGGCTTTTCGTTCGACGCTGGTTTGATTTTTCCACATTTTTCACACCTCTAATTGTTGGGGTTATTCATTTATTAGCGTGCAGTTGGATGCGAAGAGTATTCAATAGAAGAATATGAGTGTTCAGGAGTTTTATTATTTTATGACAGATCTTTGGGATCAGTTGACATTTGCAGAATTCTTAGATTTATGGGCATTTGCTCCTTACATTGCCCAAAGAGAAAAACAACAATTGTTACAACTTTTTATGGCCCTAAGTCATGACCTTGAGGGGCTTCATAGGACGATTTTGCATCGCATTCCTCTTCTAATGGTTGATTCTATGATCATTGACATTTTGGTTAAAGAGATACAACTCAAATCTCAGACAAGATGATCATTCTGTAGTCTACTTTATCTTCTTTACAACACCTCTGAGATATCATACTAATAATCACAAGTAGTCCGCATTCGAATATTGTTCATGATGAATGTCGTTTCTATAAGAAAAATGGTCATTAGAAGGGACAATGCCCTCAATTGTTGAATAGAGCCACGCAATAGCATCCCTAAAAACAACAACATCAGCAACCGCAACAACAATAACAAAAGTGGTCCCAATAACAGTAGCATCAACAACAGACACCACTGTTATCACATGTTCCTCTAGCATGAAAGTAGGGAGACCAACCACTTCAATCTAATATTGTAATGACCACACCATTAGTAGATCTGTTTGAGCAATTCCAAAAGTTCTTTGTAAGACAGTCACATGCAACGTCTGCCTCCTCTCATATAGGTTTGCCACCGAGTAGTTTTTCAAGTATACCATCTTCTTTGTGGGTCTTAGATTTCATCACTTTTCATCATTGTCACCTGATGTGTCTCTTTGTTTATTTATCTCTCAAGTCTTCTATGTCAGTATTGATAGCTAATAATACTCGTGCCTATAGTAAGTGTTGGCTCGATATATCCGTTTTTTTTTTTCTCTCCACGACGTCCACCACTCGTGTCTTACTTTCTATCTTATTTTTTGTTAATCAATTATGTGAATATTGTTATTTAGTCTCTTTTTCTTCTTTCACGTATTATTTGTAGGATAGCAATTTAAAAAGCTAATTGGGGAAATGGCTACGTTTTGGTTTAATATAGGTTTTGAGCCAATTTTATTGGATTTTTTCATTTATATATATATATTGAAATATGAGGCCCTTTAATTCTTGGGTATGAGGCATGGGCCTCATTTGCCTTTGTCTAGACTTGTGTCACTAAAGTGGTTCAAAATAGGGAACAATATATTTTTCAGGCATTTACTTTACACCATTTCAAAAACATAAAAACAAGTTCCAAATTTCAATAAAATGAGGTTTTTAAAATTTTTATTTATGAAATAATAAATTATTAAATCAATTTATTATTAAATATTTAATTCTAATATAATATAATTAACCCACCATCATCAACCACCCCTACCGCTCCGGTGACTATTCCGACTACCATTCTATTCACAACTCTTCTCCGGTGACTATTTCGATGACCGTTCCGTCGCCACTTTATTCCGACGAATGTTCTGATTCTGACAAGTGTTTCAACTCCAATGAATATATTAAGGTCACAGATCTATACAATTTGATCACAATTCAAAAAAAAATTAGGTCACAATTCAAAATTTTTATAGGTCACAATTTGTTATCAGTCACAATTAAAAAATTTAAAAGTCACAATTTGTTCATGGGTCACAAAACATAAAATTTATAAATCACACTACTTATTTTATGGTCACAAACATCACATTAATTGAACATAGATTATATTTAGGTCACAATTTATCAAATTATTGGTCACAATTTAAATATTTTTAGGTCACACAACATGTATTGGTCACAATTTATCTAATTCATTGGTCACATATTGTTTATTGGTCACAATCAACCAAATCATTTGTGACCACCACTTCGCCACTGCCTCCACCAACGGCACCACCACCGTCGTCGCCCAATACCAACATCAACATCTCAAAACGAACACCACACCCGCCATCGCCGCACTGACACCGAACCACACTATCACCATCGTCGTTAGCTCCACACCCTATCGACGGACTGTAGCGAACGGTAGTGTCCAGACACACCCGTTACGTACGTAACCGCACTCGACACCTCTACCAAAAACAGATCTACGACGCACCCACACCCACCCGCAATCGCAACTGCCGTTGCACCCACGTACGCATACCCGACCATCGCAACTGGCGCGTGCACACACACACACATACACACACACCCAACCATTGCAACACCGCAACCACCACACCACTCATAAAAATAAATAAATAAAAAGAACGACAGAGATGCTGCTGCGAACGGTAGTGTCGACGGACTGCAGCATCGCGACGCTGCCGTTCATAGCAGCGTTGCTCTGTGATAAGTCCATACAGAAAAGAGACGAGAGGGAGAGTGAAGACGAGAGAGGGAGATTACGAGAAGAAGAGAAGAAGTCGTGGCGGCAACGGAGTTGAGAGACGGGAGAAGAGATGAGAGTGGATGGGGGATGGGTTCAAATGATTTTAGGGTTGATTGGGTTAGATAGGGTAGGGGATATATTGTATATAGATATAAAAATAAAAACAAAAAAATACATTTTATTTAATATTTAATACCTGATTTATGCAATATGAATCTTGATTTGGTATTTATGAAATTGGTAATCTAATTCCAGGTCTAGGTATAATTTTCTCTTCAAAATATTATATTTCATTTATTAATGATTACAATCATTATTTTTGAATTTTTCTTATGAAACGTCATTCTAACTTTTTCAAGTATTTTTTCATTTCGAGCACTTATGAAAACTCAACATTCATCTATTATCAAACGTTATTGATGTGATTTGGATGGAGTATACTTTTAATGTTTTTTTCTTGATTTACTTGTTTTTTGATGAAATCATTCACCGAATTGTTTGTACAACACTCTTGAATAGAATAGTGATGGCGAAAGAAAATATAAACATCTTATTGAGACAACCCGTTCTCTTTTACCGTTAGCCTATTTCCTACTAATGCTCCTTTAACTAATATATTCCAATTTCACACAAATCATGTTTATCTTATTTTGAGAAGTTGTATGAATATACTCCTGATTATTCTTCATTGAATGTCTTTTGTTCTACCTGTTTTGTCATTCGACCTCATCTCGAGTGTAGTAAATTGTCATCTAGATATGCTATTTGTGTGTTTCTGTGTTATGATGCAGAATAAAAGGAATATTGTTGGTTTGATCCTATTAGCAAAAAATTATATCTCGTCATATTGTGTTGTTTGAACATAGACCTTTGTTTTCTATTCCTGCTAATTATCACAATATAACCAAGCCTGATCTTACTCACATTGATCTGTTCACTCTTGACATTAAGACTGTCCCACCTCTTGTTCCACACTCATTTGTACGATTCCCAATGATAGTTTGTAAACACTGGTACTTTGGTTCTTAATACACATGTAGTTCCCTCTCCTCCTATAGTTGTCCAATCACCTTCTAGTATTGCGAGTACTCGTCGTTACCCTATGCATACTCATAAGTTTACTTAGCATATTTTGTTTAATCTTATTACTCTAGCTCTTTTGTTTCCTTTAACTTATGTTCATCATCCTTTTGAGCTTTATCTTATAGAGAGGCAGTTTGTGACCTACTTTGGTAGGAGGCTATAATTGATGAACTTATTTCTCTTCATCAGACAGATACTTAGGACTTGATATCTGTACCGCCAAGTAAACAAGCAGTTGGTTCTCATTTAGTTTATAAAATCAAAATCAAGTCAAATGGATGTATTGAAAGATAAAAAGCCCGATTAGTCGCTAACGGATATACTCTTAGCATACTGGTATTGATTATGAGGGGACTTGCATAGGTTGCAAAAAAATCCTTAAGTCTACCACTAGCTTTTATATCTTTCTTGACGATTCTTTTATTTCTTGGAAGAGCAAGAATCAAGATATTGTTTCTCAATCTTCCACGTAGAATATCATGCCATAGATTCTACTACTTGTGAGATAATTTGGTTACATTGATTGGTTGCAAATGGGTGTACTTCTTTGCCAACCTACTCTACTGTATTGTGACAATAATATTACTATTGAGATTGCACATAATTTAGTATTTCATGAGCGGACCAAACATATTTAGATTGATTATCGTATCACTCAGTATCATCATAAGATTGGCACTCTCATTGTACCTATTTCTTCCTTCTTGCATATTGTTGAGTTGTTTACAAAGTTACACTCCACTTTCGTATTTCCACTTTTTGTTTAGCAAACTCTTCATGTTTCTTGTAGCAGCATCATGAGTTTGAGAGGATATGCTAAAATATATTATTATTTGTATTTACCGACTATTAGTTATTTATGAATGTCTTGTGGTTCTTTCAATTAATATAGGTGGAATCTATTTATATTTTTCGAAAATAAAAAGTTTGGGACTCCCCTCCAAATTTTCTTACATTTTTTTTGTTTTGTTGATTTTTTTTATTTATTTAAAGAAGAGTGAAAATTCGTCATTTTACTCGAATTTTAATAATAAAAAAATGGATGAAAGAACGTGATAATTAAGTGAAAGGTTAAAGAAGTTTGATGCTAAAAAAATATTTAGAATAGATTAATAACATTTTGTAAAAGCTGAGAATAAAGAGTACAAATTTAAAAATAAATAAATCCAACTCAAATCAAACTAAATAAATTATTCAAAATTAGTAGCAAACTGATACAAATTGGACCGCGTTTCGTATCAAACTTTTGTTAGTTTGTTGATTAGTCCCATAAAAATTACGACTGAACAAAGTTTACATACGACATCAAAGTAAGATACGCACGCGATTTTCCAAATTTACGTGTCGCTACGCAAATATCATTCTAAAAATTACTATCATTATCTTTATGAAATTTTCATTAAGTTTAGCGACTTATAGTCATGTCAGTATTTTACAGTATAATAAGTAGTTAGTTATTTGTATAGATATTTTATTCTGTTAGCTGTATAGATGGTGCTTCTATTTTATTCTGCTAGTCTTTCTGTTTGTTAGCTTTTTGTTAGCCAATTGTGCATAATTAGTTAGGACCATCTTCTATATATTTGTATCTATGCATTCATTGAAGGTGAGAGAATTGAATGAGAAGAAATTCAGTCACACTCTCCTTGCAGTTCTTTGTTTCCTCTCTTTCAGCATTCTTCTATCATCTCCTTTCATCATCAATCACTTACATTGTATCAGAGCCTTATGGCAACTAATACTGAAATGAATTCCTCTGCTACAGAGAATACACGTACATTTACTGCGACACCTGCACCTAATCTTTCTAATCCTTTTTTATTAGAGAATTTCGATAATCCTGAGACTGTGCTGGTCACAGAACTATTGATTGCAGACAACTATTCAACTTGGTCACGGGCTCTTCAGCAAGCACTTCGAGCAAAGAACAAGCTCGGTTTTATGAATGGAGCAATAGCCAAACTAGACCCACTTAACCAGACGTTTGACTCTCGTGAGCGATGCAACGACATGGTGGTGTCATGGATTCACAATGCCATGTCTCTCTCTCTCAGATCTATTGTTGCTTTCATGGATGAAGCCAATGAAATCTGGTCAGAACTTGGAGATCGATTTTCTCAGCAGAATAGGTTTCGAATCTATGAACTGAAGAAAGCCTTAGCTGATATGGAACAAGCAAACGATTCAGTGAGCATTGATTATGGTAAGCTCAAAACTATCTGGGATGAATTGTCAAATTATGAGCCTATTCCTGAATGCAGTTGTGGAAAATTGAAGGAGTTAGTTGATAGGTATCAACAAGACTGTGTGATCAAATTTTTGATGGGATTAAATGATACTTATGATAACACAAGGGCCCAAATTATGATGATGGAACCCATTCTTCCAGTTAACAAGGTGTTTTCATATATTCAACAACAAGAAAGGCAGAAACAACTTGTCTCAAACAATGAAACTGTTGCAATGACAGTTAAGAAAAATATTAGGAATAATAAGATGTCTGGGGTTTCTGGTTATGGAAGGACATTTTCTAATTAAAAACGAAGAGACCTTATTGCAAATACTATAAAATCCCTGGACACACCCTTGAGAACTGCTTTAAAGCAAGTGATGCCGAGGCACCTGTTAGCACACACTGCAATTTGACTAGACACACTATAAAGAGTTTGCTACAAGTTACATAGCTATCCTAAAAATCACAAGTTTTACAATTCGGGAAAGGGAGGAGGAAGTTTTGCAAACCAGGAAGCCACAATGGAGGAGCACAGTGAGGAACAAGTCTGTTTGACCAAGAGACAATATCAAGAGCTCCTAGCTTTGCTTCAACACAAGGATGCTTCTCACCCTGCCAACCAAATTCAGACCATTAACCACTCTGAAATTGATTCTCAGCCTTTTATGTCTGGTAAACCTATTTGTTTATCTACTTCACACATCTGATCATTTTGTTACTTCTCAACACAAAAATACAAATTGTACTCTTTGTTTTATTTGCCCATTAGCCAAACAGCATAGGTCACCTTTTCCTATAAGCACTAATAAAACTAATAGCATCTTTAAACTCGTCTACTGTGATATTTTGGGTCCATGCTCTGTCACGGCTCATGATGGCTCTAAATACTTCCTCTCGATGGTTGATGATTTTTCACGGATCACTTGGGTGTATAAGCATAAGAGAAAATTTGATGCACATTAAGTCCTTTATCGATTTATTTGAAACTCAATTTCAAACCACGGTGAAAATTTTGAGAAGTGATAATGGTCCCGAATTCAGTTTAATTTTTTTGACTCTCTTAAAGGGATTATTCACCATAAAAAGTTGTGTTGAGACTCCTCAACAAAATGTGATTGTTGAAAGAAAACACCAACATTTGCTAAACGTGTCTCAAGCTTTAAGATTTCAATCGGTCTTCCTTCAATTTATTGGAATGAATTCATTCTTACAGCCACTTACTTAATAGATAGAATTCCCTCGCCTCTTTTACAAAATAAAACACCTTTTGAGGTTTTATTTCGGACCAAACCAATCTATTCACATCGTATGATTTTTGTGTGTATTCACATCGTATGATTTGCATCCACCTCCTGCCCTCCACACGTCTACTAAAATCAAAAGAACACCTCAGTTCTTGCAGTAGTACCACTGCCAACAGGCCACCTCATCTCAACATCTCCAGTCCTCTCTTAAGACAAATCATCATGTTGCAAGTAATGTTTTCCCCTCTAATACTCTTTCTTGTCATAAATTAGCACCTCATTTCAAAGCTTTCTCGTCATCCATTTGCACACATTTTGAACCTAACACTTATCATGAAGCTATGAACAATCCTAATTGGTGTAAAGCTATGAGCTTAGAGATAAAAGCTCTCGAGTTAAATAAGACTTGGACTCTCATTGATCTTCCACCTGGAAAGGTAGCAATCGGGTGCAAATGGGTTTATAAGTTGAAGTACCACTCTGATGGTAGCATTGAAAGGCACAAGGCTAGTTTTGTGGCTAAAGGGTATACACATAGACTACAATGAGACATTTTCTTCGGTCACAAAATTTTTCATAGTCAGATGCTTATTAGCTACGGCTGCAGTCAAATGTTGGTATTTGAAACAATTTGATGTAATCTTTCCTACGTGATGTCGTACATGAAGAAGTTAACATGAAAAGACCACCCGGTTACACAAAAGGGACTCCCACTCAAGTTTGCAAATTGTTAAAAAGCATATATGACCTGAAGCAAGCTTCAGAGCAATGGTATTCCACATTTTCTACAACTCTCATACAATTCGATTTCTCTAAGTCAAAAGCATATTATAGTTTATTCACTATGGCCACGATCATTTTTTCATAGCTTTACTAGTGAATGTGGATGATATAGTGGTAGCTAGTTCTAGTTTGGAACACATTGATTTATTACAAAAATTCCTCGACACTCAGTTTAAGATTAAAGCACTAGGTGATTTGAAGTACTTTTTGGGCAATGAAATTGCACGATCCAACAAAGAAATTTATATCTGCCAAAGCAAATATACCTTGGATTTACTAGCTGATTCTAGGTTCCTTGGGGTTAAACCAATTAAAGTCCCCATGGATCAAAATTTGAAACTAAGTAAGGACTCAATGAAGGCTCTACCTGATCCAACTATATACCGTAGATTGATTGGGAAATTGATGTATCTGTCTCTTACGAGACCCAAAATCTATTATGTCATTCAAAACCTCAGTTAATTTATGGAAGCCCCTTCTTACACACATCTTCATGCAGTCCACAAAGTGCTTAGGTATCTCAAAGTGGCACCAGGTTGAAGTCTCTTATTTTCCTCTTTATCTTCATTGATCTGTGCATTTTGTGATTCTGACTGGGCTGCATGCCCTGATTCCCGGAGGTCAGTTACTGGTTATTACATTTTCCTTGGGAATTTACTAGTTTCTTGGAAGTCCAAGAAACAAACCGTGGTATCAAGTTCATCTGCCGAAGCAGAGTATAGGTCGATGGTTAGCACCTGTTGTTAGATCAATTGGCTGAAGTATAATTTACAGGATTTGCAGATTTATCATCCTCACTATGTTTCACTCCATTGTGATAACCAAGCAGCATTACACAGTGCCTCCAATACAGTCTTTCATGAAATGACTAAACATATCGAGTTGGATAGTCATTTAATTCGAGATCAAATTGAGGCTGATTTTATCTCCACATCTTATGTCCACACTCAATCCCAGCTTGCTGATGTTTTCACTTTTCAATAAGGCGCTCTCCTCCATTACTCTTACTTCACATTTATTATCCAAGATGGGAATAAAAAACATCTATTCTACATCTTGAGGGAATATTACAGTGTAATGTATGGTTAGTTATTTGTATAGATATTTTATTCTGTTTGTTAGCCAGGTGTGCATAATTAGTTATGATCATCTTCTATATATTTGTAGTCACGCGTTCATTGAAGGTGAGAGAATTGAATGAGAAGAAATTTAGCCACACTGTCTTTTAGCATTCTTCTATCATCTTCTTTAATCATCAATCACTTAAAAATTTTGATCATCGAACTCGAAAGTTGAGTCTATTACATGCCAAGTACTTATTAAACATAAATAAGAGCAAAATTTTACAAATTTGAATTCAGAATCATTCTTAGAAGAAAAAGACACTGGAGTGAGTATTTGGAAATTTTTTTTAAAATCATGCGTAGTTAAAAAGTAGAGAAAAAAAATGAAAAAAGTGAAAAAAATAATTTATTTTGAAGATATATGATTAAAAATAAGTATAAGAAAAATAATTTTCAAATAATTACTTTAATCAATGGTGGATTTGTACTTGACCTTTGTTTAATTCTTATTTTCCGTCACAATTTTTATAAATGTCTATTTTTGAATCATATAAAACTTCATAAAGTACTCGAATGGAGTGTGGTTTTGAATGTGAACGGTCTTCGGCGTCACGGGGCTCAAGGAAAAAGTAGTTAGCGAGAGATGGGCTCAGGTTTGACTGACTATGAGAGTTACAGCATGTGCTCGTCTCTCCCGCCTGCACTGCACTACTTCTCTCCTATTTTTTCTTTTTACTTTTAGAAAACTACATTACACTTTAATTTTTACAAGTGCCGTCCCGTTAGTGTCCACATATTGCATTTAAAGTGTCTACACGAACTATTAGAAAATGTATGTTATTATTAGTAATTTCTTAAGAAAAATAGTATTAGATCTCAGTAATAAATCAATAGCAGTGAATTTGTAATTAAAATTATTTTTTAATTTTAATTTATGAAAATATTTGTAATTTTGTATTAAAAAAAAGGATCAGAAGCAAAGGATCCTTGAAAAATTCTACAACTACACAAGTATGTAACAGATCTAAATTTAGAATAATGTTAATCAACATTATTGGTGCTACATCTGTCTAAGTAATGTTCAATTAAAGATGAAATTGTGACAAATTTAATCAGACATTTTATTGGACGACACTTAGCCCTAGTTTGATTTCTTTTAAAACTAAATTCTTTAATTTTCATACTCGTTTTTAACTACACATTCACATAATAAAATATTTTAGACGTAAACTCAAAATTTTTCTCTATTTTTTAAATTTTCTAAAAAATCACACTATTCAAAATATCATTTCTTTAAAATAATGATCAATCAAACAGAAGCTTAGTGTCAACTAAATTAATGTTAAATTTGGCTCTATGAATATTTATAAAACAAATATATATGTTTCAGTAGAAATTACTAAAATGAAGAGAGTAAATGACATCGAGTTAGAAAGTCAAATTAGTTAAAATTTAGGTTTTAATCCCTACCAAACATGGACGATATACACTTTTCAGTTAAGTAATTTGTGAATTTTATTTATATTTTATAAATTCTACTAAAGAGGAAAAAAAATAAAAACAAATGGCTTCATTCAAATTTAATAATAGGAAGAAACTCCTTCAATTATACTAGGCAAATTGAATTTAGATCTTGATGTCTAGTACAAAATCCAACCATAGTATGGACACCTCCGGGCAGGATAATCCAACACAATACTATTTAGGATAAATTCTACTGCTAATCCTTGATTAAAAGGCGGGTGGTAATTAGTCCACCTCTGCCAATTTTTGCCGTAAGAAAATGGACAAAAATAGCCAAAAACTAGCCTCAGCAACACAAAGAACCCCCATAAATTGGGTGCCCTTTAAAAACCCACAATGAAAGGGAGGCCATATTAAAATTAGACCTCCTCTAGACCCTAAACACCGACTTTATGACAAAGTAAATTCCACCAAACATAAGAAATTATAAGACTACTATCAAGATATCATCAACTACAGGGGCTAAGGCCCTTCACCGGAATTGGCTGCCGGCGAAGGTCTGTCCAAAAGACCAGCTTGCCGGAGCAACATTGTTAGAAACCACAATGCGGCCATCACTGGTGGTGACCTTAAACGAGAGGCTTTGGCCGTTGAGATAGTTGTTACTCTGCCAGTTTTGGCCCCAATTTCTCGACATAGGCTGCCAACCGGTTCTCGACCCCTTTATCGACACAGCATGCACATCACCGGCTCCACCAACATTGGTTATGAGTACTAGGTTGAAGTAGGAGTGGCCATTAATGGTGAACCTTATGCCTCCCCTTCTTTTGCAGGGTACCCTACAAATTAAAGTAACAATTAGTAACGTACTTAAAGTGTGCACCAATTTATCACCAAAACAGTTGCCATCAAATATTGTGCCAATAGGAATACTCCTATCAGTAAATATTCATTTATGAACCAAGGACCACAAGAATCAATGTTGAGACAAACTTTAGCATGTGGGTGCAGTAAAAATAACACGCTATCGTCACAACGGATAATGACAAGACTTGAATTCACGACGTCTTATACCATATCAGACAACTTCACCTAAATTAAGATGAAATTTAATGCTAAAAAGAGAGTAATTTATCATACCTTCTGTAAGCAACTGGGACAATTCCAGCTCTGTATTGTGCAATGTGTTGAAAAACAGGCTGAGAGAGGTCAAAGTGGTGCTGTGGAGGGTTGCACCACCCTCCTGCATTGTTTGGGAGAGCATTATTTGGTGGACAGAAATTGGTGGCTGTAACCAGAATGGAACCAGGCAGGCACCATTGCCTATCATTAACACACCTAATCTCAAAACAAGACCCACAGCTCAACCCACTGTTGAACAGAGCTGTGCTTAAGGCTGCAGTATTTGTACCGTAACCCTGGCTGTACAAATTTCCATAGCCACAAGCCCCACCTGCAAAAATTTTGCCAAGAGAAATGGTTAATCGACTTTCACTAAAATTAAAATCAAATTTTTAACATATATTTTGATAAAAGTTAACGAGATTAAAAAAATATGTAATTAAAATGAATGGTTGAAATTGTCTTAAACTATAATTTAGATTTTAATTCATAGGGCATATGAAATACCCAATGTACCCTTAGGACGAGAAAAATTGCATACCCATTGTTCCAGAGGCATCACTTCCACCATAGAAGGTAGCATAAGCATTGATCCATCCTCCGCCAGAACCATGAACTGATGACAGCACTGAAAGTAATCCAACCAAGAGAAGACTAAAAACAGCCATTTTCCTGCAAAAAAAAGGGGGGTTTTTTATCATTTTCTTAGTACAATCGAGATACTGAACTGCTTTCAGTCCATGTTAAATATAAGCACAACAAAATAGATGAATGAGAGTTGAAAATGGCAAGAAAATTACATCGAGTTTGTGCCTTCAAAAAAAGGGCTAGAGAAGAAATGTGAAGTTGAATGAGGAAAATGTTGAAGAGGGTTAGGAATATAAATAGAGGTGGAGGCTGGGAGGGTTTGGTTGCTTGGGCATCTTTTAGTTACAGTCACTATTCACACAACTGAAAACTTTTTAAGGATGTTGGGACCAACAACTGATTCTACAAACCACCAAATAACCTTTCTTTTTTTCCTCAGATTCTATCCTTTTGAAAAATCAAAAAATATATTTACAGTCGATAAATTTAAAGTCGACTATATGAGTTTGACTCTAATTAATAGTTTGTTCAAATCTTTCCTCCGAGTTAAAACTAAGGCCAAAAAAAGACTCAAAATATTGGGCAATTCGGTCAAGAAATTAAAATTTTGAAGTTCCAATATCCAAGTGTTGTTGCCATCACTTCACCAACCAGTTTTAAGAGTCCACCAAAGAAGGTCTGATGGTGCCAGGTTACATAGTTGGAAATTTTGTTAATCAAAGTGGGTTACATGTAATCAATACCCATTTGCTGCAATACCCCTTTGCACTTTTTTGCTCTGTGTTATTCTTTGCTTCTTATTTTTGCCTTTACTTTTTCCCTTTTAGTTTTAAGATTAATTTCTTGAATTATCTTGTTTGCTAGAATTCAAACTATGAGGCGGCAAGGATGGATTTGCATGTTGCTAGATTCTTCTTTTACCAGCCTACAATTTTAGAATTTCTTTCGCCTTTTTTGTTCCCCTACTTTTTCCATTGTTCACACATTTTCTACACCATCTTTTGGACTAGAATTTAGGGGTTATTTATTTGACTAAATAGAGTTCAACAAGGATAAGAAAAGAGTTATATGCCTATGTTTGGCCCTCATTTTTTCAAAAAATTCATTTTTTTTCAAAACTCATTTTCAACACATTCTCTCATAAAATAATATTACACCAAAATCGAAATTTTTTACTTATTTTTTAACCACATATTCTCCAAACATCATTATTTCGAAACTCAATTTTTTTTCCAATTTTCCATTAAAATGGAGCTCAAACAAGGGCTATATATAATATCAAGTATTTTACCTTCGAGAATCAAGTTCCCAAGCTATTGGTTGCAACCGAACATCTTTTGACACTTGAAGAATTGAATTAAAGACGTTGAATTATGACGTTATTGTCTCTTTGATACTTTAGTTATAAAACCTTGAGGATTGCTTATTTATAGGTATATGGTCATCCCGGACATGGCATGAGATTCTATTCAATCTTTGATTGATTGTGAGTGAATCTTGACTACATTTGATAGAATTCGCTTTGATTGGAAGGCATTCTAAAATTTTGGATGATATTTTAATTGAAAATTGGGTTTCCATTAGACTCTTGAACGCCATTTATTATTTGTATCCGTACAAAAAAATAAAAACTCAGAATTAATACTTTATTAAAACTAATTTTCACTTCGAACCAATTAAATATACTTGCATATGCGTCTAATATGTCTTCTAATAAGAAAGTTTGTTTTCACCATCAAAATTCACTAATAAACTTATCATTAATCAACAATTTAATATTATTTGAAGTTTCATTATTTATATCATTAATGACATGTTTCTGCTGCAACTTGCAAGAAAAAAAGCTTGAACCGAGAAAGTAGCCATTAGGCATAAATTTGGAGCCAACCTCATGCAAAAGTTTTATGATTAATTAAAAAATATGTTAAATATATATTTTTCTGATTTTCATAAAATTAATCACGATGATTATTGTTTCTATAATTAAATAATTATGTTTGTTAATCTGGAGCTCCCTAATTTCTTTCATGGACAGAAAGTCAAATACTTTTCATTATTCTTGTCGATGTCTTATTAAGAAAACGGCACACGAGATTTGATTGCTCGTGAGATCTTCATAGATTATGTGACGTGTGTTTACTTATGTGATTGGCGTAATATTAGGGCCGCGATTCTTGGTGATGAGATAAAACACTACTTAGCTGTAATTTCCACATGCAACTATACTATCAATGGAGATCTAGGCGTGACTCAAGTGGTAAAAACAAAATATTATCACTGTAAACTGGGTTCAAATTTCATCTGGAGGGAGGGATGAAATTCTGAAAAGAAAAAGAAGAAGCTATACAATCAATCTAATTGCTCTTCGATGAAATGCAAACTAATTAGTCGACTACAAACAACTTGAATTTGAAGTAACAAACGAGAAAGCCGACTTTGAGAATGAAAGCTACAATAAAATTAAAGCGCTAACGTGCAAGAAATCTAGTAGTACAATGCACCAGAAGTCGACTTTGAGAATGAAAATTTGTACTTGGTAATAAGAAATCTAGTAGTACAATGCACCAGAATGTCGAGGCAAGGTCATGAAATGATGCCATCACAAGATAAGGGTTGTAAGATAAGTGCAGAGGTAAATTAAGTCGGTTGAGTTTAGAGTAATTGATTTGTAAATGATGTGGACGGATCAAATCCAGGAGCAAAAGCAGAGCCCATGTTAAATTGTGTAAAAAATATTATTTATTCGTCAACTTCAGCCATACATATTTTTGTTCACACATTCAATGAAAAAATCTTTGTCTTATTTAACATAGTCATTTTCTATTAGATTGATATTATTAACAAATCGAAACTCAAAAGTAAGTAATTGGACCCATTTTTTAAACTTGAAATTCTCAAACGATAAATATTATTAAACGAGTAGATAACGTATATTCACACTTATAATTCGAACTACGGTATAATTAATTTCAATTTATGGTATTGATTATTATTGCAGTCGTTGATAGCAACGATCAACGATCATTCGTGTTCATTCAAAATTTTGGATTTCCCACATAGAGTTGAAATGGTGATTAAACGGCTGTGATGGAGCAAGATCACATGGGCGACCTGTTTTGGCTACTTCTCCACCATTCAAAACTCCTTTGGCCTTTTTCTCCTTGTTTGGTTTTATATTCTCAATTTTAACGGAGAAAAGATTATGAAGGAATCTTGTACAATAATATCAAATACCAATATACGAACATCTCTGTAGAATGTTTATTTCAGACTAGTAACTTTTGGTGGGTCCATTTTGATTCTATTGACCAACAAAAAATAAAAAAATCTACGTTGTGCAATTACATTTTGATCCTCATATTTGAAGTGTAAGTGTTTTATTTCTTGTACAATTTTGTAAAATTCAAAATATGAAGTGCGAAAATGCCTGTAGGAATAGAATTTTTGATTTCTAGGCAGTAGCTTTTGGTGGGTCCATTTAAGATTTTACTGACTGCAAAAAAATCTTTCTGCAATTACAATGTTTTGTTTCTGCAGCAAATGGCACTAACGTCAATAGACGTCAAGAGTCTAGTCATTGACATTCGCTTTCATCGTGTGTGGGAAGTGTTTATGAAAGAATGTTATACTGAGAATCAACGTTGATCTCCTAATCTTGGTGTTCTTTAGATCATTTATCGTGTTTATAATGATTTAAATTATAAAAAAATAAAAATAAGTAATTGATAAATGAATTGTACTTGTGAATCTCTCGAAGTACGCAAATAAAAATTGATTTGAATATTTAGAGAGAGTTTAATTTTGGGAAAATGATTCAAGTACAAAGAATTTTTACAGAATTGGACCAGATTTTTTAATTCCAACTGGACCCATGTATAAAATATTAAAAATAAAAATGTTGCCCTCAAATATTGAGCCACACTAGGTGTCTTAGGCCCTGTTCAAAGATATTCTAAATTATCAATTTTCAACTTTTGTGATAGAAAGACTTTTTTTTTTCTTTTAATTTCATCCAAAAATATGATTAATCGAGCGAAAAAAAAATTACTTGCACATTTAGATGTGGACCAAAAAAAAAAAACTCCACAAAACAAAATATAAATTTAAATAGAGGAATTTTTTTCTTCTATTTAAAGAGTTTTTTTTTTTTATAAATCAATGTAGGATTAAACTTTAAATTAGTTGAGGAACAATAGAATTTGGTAAGATATTTCCACTTGGATAGAAATTATATCAACTGTAGAACAAAACAAAATATAAATTTAAATAGAGGAATTTTTTTCTTCTATTTAAAGAGTTTTTTTTTTTTAAATGTTCTAATAATGCATTTCATTAAAAAAAAAAATTCCTGTATGATTCAATTCAGCATGAAATCTGATTGAACATTGAATACATAACTACATCAATTAAAATTCATAGAAATTTGAGCAACAAGATTCATCACACTTTGAATTTATTTTTGTGTCTGGTGAAGGGAACAATAATGCAGGATACACCTTTTGATTTCATATCTTCTTACAGCCTTAATAAAAATCAGCAAATCTTCACAATTAAAGTTCAGCAGCTAAAACAAGATCGACATTAAAGTAGTCAAAACTCACAAGAAGTTAAAATGGAAAAAAAAGGATTCATTAATTATTTCATGCTGAAAAGTTAGTGGCGGAAAATATTATGGTTCCAACTTAGATTGAAATAAATATTAATTGGAATTATATATATGTTGAAAACGACTCTACATGCAATTGAAAAATAAAGCCTACCAAAGTCGATAGATTCTGGTTTAATCTGGCCCCATTCTTTTTATACTTCAAGGAATAAATTGTAAAGTGCTTATTTTTTAAATTTATAAAAATTAGATTTTTATCTTGAATCGAGAATCAAATATAAATTTTGCGTTTGATATAAATAACCAAAACTAGTTAAACCATTGCATTAGGTTCCGGTCTAGTTTGAACGGCTATGAAGAAAATGTCAATCTCTACTAAATAGTAAAAACTCTACAATTTCGACAATATTTATAAAGAAAATATCTAATAGAGTATTATTAATGAAAGCATCCAACCAACAAGCAACGAGTTTAAATTCTTTTTTTGCTATGGATAAATAAGTATTTAAAATGCTCTTAGATCATAACGATATCTCTAACCAGAAAGCTTGCATTAAATAAAGGGAAAATTGCAGCCGCGGTCCCAAACCTTTCATTTTGTTGCAGATTACACCCAAACCTTTAATTTTTGCGGCCGAAGTCCCAAACCTTTATATGTAATTGCAGCGTCGGTCCCAAACCTTGAATTCCGTCAAAAAACCATCAGTCAACGTTGCTACAGTAATTTTGACTCCGAAAAAATTACAGCGACAGTCCCAAACCTTTCATTTTGTTGCAGATTACACCCAAACCTTTAATTTTTACGGGCGAAGTCCCTAACCTTTACATATAATTACAACGCTGGTCCATGTCACTCATTCCATCCATAAAACCGTCAGTCAACGTTGAAACAAAATTTTGATTCAAATGACAACTTAATTCATAGGTAAAATTGTCAAAACAAGTTAACCAAAAAAATATTTGTCTTCTTCAAATTCTTCAATCTTTTCACAGCCATCACATTCTCATCATCGATAACTATTCGATTATATAATAATCTGATCCAATTTGTTTTAATATTCGAATCGCTAAATTATTTTTATGACATGTTATTTGTCAATAAAATAATAAAATAAAAATAAATAAATTACATTTTGTACTATAATTTGTATGTATTATTAAATAATTTTTAGATTGATTAAAAATATCTAAAATTTAAAAATAATATTAAAATCAGAAAATATGTTTTTATGTATTTTTATGC